>MJUU01022908.1:29402-40342 GCA_002080025.1 Modiolus philippinarum
TTTTTTTTTGGGGGGGGGGGGTAAAAATTCACGATTTACCGTAGGAATCAATAGCAACGTAATTGCACAGACGCAAACCAAACTTCCATTGATTTAAAAATCGATTAAAAATGTTTTTTTGTCGGATTTGCATTTTAATAGAGATAACCAAACCGTATTTTAGGATCTTCAGGAGTAAATCTAAAATTTTGCTGTCGCACACATCCGTTTTCCGGCACGGCTGACGCGTCACTGGAAAACTCTGTTTGCGACAGTAAAATCTAGCTAAACTACGACGCTCCATGGTCTTCCCCTTCCAAAGATATATAATGCAGGCACGTTTTATTCCATTTACCCAAAGCCCTTCTGATGAGTTTTAAAAACTTTTTTTTATTATATAGGTTCTCCAGTATACAAAGATATTAGATGCATTTATCTTTTTATATTTTCATTTCAATGCGGAAGATGTTTAATTCACAAAGGCCTTGAAGATGATATATTGAAGTTATATCCTGGAGTGATAAGAAATCCTTTATTTTCACCGGTGACAGTATGACATTTATTTAACTGGAAAAACTCGGCAAAGGGGCACTGCAATCCATAAAATAAATATATTTACTCGTTGAAGTACTCTGTTCGTGATAAAAACAAACAAATTGTTTCAAGGATGTTATTTTCACTGCTACTTATTTTTACCATACATTATGTATACCATGCCAATCTTTTTGTCGTAAAGGCTAATGTTTTTTACCGAATGATTGGAAGAAGAAAAGGATACATTTTAATATCAATTTTTTTTGCTAATATTTTCTATAATAACTTCATTTTTCTGTTACTTAAATACTGATTAGGCTAAAATATTTTTCCCATATAGTTTTCTTTAAAATAGTAAAATTTTCACTTCGATTTCCATCGAAATAAGATCGGTGACCAAATATTTCCTTGTCAGTTTTGAACTCTTCGTTGCTTGCTTATATATAAAAATTGTGAAATTATAACATAAAAAAACTGTTGGATATGCCCTTAACTGGGAAAACTCAGTAAAATTGAATAACTTTATTTTACATTTTCCTAATCGACATTCAATAAAAGTATTCTTAATTTAGACGATCAAGATAGTATCTTCATCATTCACGATAGAGGCATAAATCATAGAGACAGTACATTAAGTGATGATTTTATCATAGATTGCAAGCTATGAATATATGGTAAAAGTGTGTTGAATTTTTTGAATGAAAAACTTTGAAACTCGAGAAATAGACTGCCGTTTTAGCATACATTTTCAAGTTACTTACTGGCAATTTTCAATTCAAAAGTAGAATTTGAAAGGAGAAGACATTTGAATGCATTTCCCATAGGGAAACTCCAATAAGCAATAAGCAATAACTCCAAGACGGGTTCAAAAGTGCAGGGCAGGTAGATCTCATCATACTGATCATTTTTACTCCATGTCAGATTTTTGTAACGGTTTTCGAGTAACGGCAATTTACCCCCTATGTTCTATTTTTAGTAATAGCAGCCATGTTGTTTGGACTACGGACATAAAAATCACAAACCTGAAAGAGCATACCCTGGTGATGATTCATGTTAAGTTTGGTTAGTATTTGCCAAGCAGTTTCAGATGTTATGTGGTAGAAACGACCAATGAATTGCCAGCAATAATGAAAAACAAAATTGGCTCAAATTAACTTTTAATCAGACGAAAAATAATTATTTTACAAATTAAATACAATATATAACTTATCTGACAATAANTGTAAACAAATTACATAACTAGGCCAAACAAATTACATCATATTAAGGCCTTACAAAATAAAAACAATCAATACAATGTATTATAGTATATTTACAACATTATTTACCTATAACACAGAGAAGATCTTTGAATAAAAGTTAGCGGACGGACGGACGGGCGGTCAGACTTGGTACCGGCACTAGCAAAAGCCAGCGGTTTGGTTTAACCAGTTTATGGGTACCCAAACCTCCCCTTTATCCGTCCGTTTCCCTATAGTATCATAAACATATGAATAAAATCCAATACATGTAGACTATTTACTCCATGACCACAATCTTGAAAGGAGAGAAAATGACAATATGTAATTTTGAAAGATGGGTCTAGGGGTGCTCGCCGCTACCCGCCGGATAGTCAAGGAGCCTAGTGTGCTGGTAAAACACTGTCGCACTACGGAGGAAAAATCAAACTGAAAACGTATGGTTTGGTCAAGAATCATCATATATTTCAGTAGACATCGGCAGTATCAATGAGAGGCCAGTATGTGTGTAAAGTCTTCAGGTCACTGGAATCCAAAGCCAATTTAACCGATTTGTTCAGAATATCTCGTCGATATCCACTATTACGTAAAGAATGTAAGTTACGTCCCAGCTTTTCTGGATTATTTATCAGTTTTTGACATTCTTTAACAAAATTTCCATAAAACCGAGGATGAGAAATGCCCTTTGTCACTAGATCTCAAAGCTAATTTTACGGATTCAAGCAGAGTATCCTGTCGATAAATGAATTCCTATACGTTCATATCAAAGCCAAAACCACGAAAGATTGAAACCTGTGACAATAATTGATCAAGAGCAGTTGATGATAACATGGATTTATGGAATCCATACCGTCTGTTTATTTGGTTCTATTTTCCCAGCAATTTCGTTTAGGCATGCTATGCTTGTTATCTTACCCAAGGCTGTCTGAGATTTTTAAGTCTTGCGTGTTCAACATTGTTTATATCTCTCTCAATAATTGAAGAAGTGTTAAAAATTTGATCAAGAGTGAATACTAAATATTTGTGTGGTCTGATATATAGTTACTTTTGAACTGAAAAGGGTTGCGTAAAATGACTATCCTTCTTCAAATCATATTCCATTTAATTAGTTGAATTAATTAAAAAAATATCAAAATATATAAGCTGTACAAGGTAACTTAATATTTTGTTATTAAATCTAATATTGTCTAAAATACTGTATAAGTCAAAATCATATGCTATTTAACACACTTTTATATTTTTCTCTTTTAAGATCAAATGGATCGTCCTAAAACACAAATGGACAGTAAGTATTTTTATTATGTTCAACCTGCTTAATCAGTAATGGCATGCCAGTTAACTGAACCATACAAGTAAACAAAAAAACAACATAATTATACCACCACAAACGAGGTTCGATGAGTGTATAGGTTTCAGTCTGTCTGTTCGTCTGCATATCGGGTACAACTTTTGTGTAATCAACTCTCTTGCAGGTTTTTACCGAGAAACCTGAAATTTTGCGGGATGTTTTTATTGAGCATGTGCACTTCATACTCTGGTTGCATTTTATGAATTTTCCCGGATTTTACAGAAAGTTGAACTTAGTCATTTTTCGACAATATTCTATATTGCAGGGTACTTATTTTTGTACAACAGTTTTTCATCGAGAGGTCTGAAACTTTGACCAGTGATTTTATATACATTGAACATGTGCATCTCATGTCCTGGTGCATTTTGAGAATTTTTCTGATTTTTTTCAGATAGTTGAACTTAATCATTTTTCGTCAAAATTCTATGGACATGGCACCCATTTTTAGTAATCAACTGCATCGAGAGGTCTGAAACTTTGCACATTCTTTCTATATGCATTGAATATGTGCGCCTCATATTTTGGTAGAATTTTACAATTTTTTCGGACTTAACAATTTTTTCCAAGTTTTACATATAGTTAAACTTAGTCATTTGCCGGCAGTATTCTATGTGCAGGGTAAACATTTGGTGTAATCAACTAAATCTTAAAACTCTTCACCACAGATTATCTGAACTATTGCAAACGACGACAATGAAGCCATCACTAAAAATACAGTAGTATTTATGTCTTACTTCACAATTCAAAATAACCCTATCTGACAACGGCTGCATCATATCATTTTGACCAAATAATAGCCCCTTCTAAACACAACCATCTCCTTAGGATCTCCATAATTCCCTAGAGCAACAAATCCGCTTGTTTTTGGCAAGGGAGTAAATAAACAAACACATGTATCCACTAAATGTCATTTAATAAAATGACGATAAGATTATATAATATTTAAAACATAAAATAACAGGGAGCAGTTATATAATAGAAAATGTCTGTTAGGTGTTATTTTCTCCCTGTTATATAATACATGTAGTTAAAACATAAAATAACAAGGAGCAGTTACATAATAATAAAATGTTTGTTCGCTGTTATTTTCTCCCTGTCAAATAATACTCTCCGAGACAAAAAGGGGTGGAACTAAAAAACGGCCATCCTTAATGTTAAGATTGTCTCCCCTTTCATTGGGGGTTTGATGGGGAGGTGGTGGGAAAATTTTAAACAGGATAAAAATGAGCGTGACCTATCATCACAAAGATAGTAAAGCAACTGATGACATCAGTGCAAAATGCATCCAGCTGATAAATTGGTCCAATACAGATTCCTATTCATAAGAAATTTAATTTACTAAATTTGACTATGCGACAGATTACATAATATATAAGATAGAAAAAGTCCCAAATATTGTCAAAATTAAAAATATAGAAGTTTTTTACATAAATATTTGCAAAATGAATTAACTCCCTTACTACATGAACAGTTACATGGTTTCAGAATACATAAATATTTTTATTTCCAGTAAAATTTATTTAAATGTTAGAGATGGGGATGAAATTAACTGGGATTTAAACAGACAATAGCCAGTCTAATTATATAAACATATATAGTGTACTTTTTCCTTCATATTCATGAAACTTATAGCATAAGACTCACATTTTGAAAAAAAGATTGGTTATATCCTGACTGCATGAGCATGCGGTTCATATTTGTATAGCTCAAAAAGGTAGCATTCAACTTGCAACAGTTCGTGTTAAGGTATGTTAGTTACCAGCACAAGGTTGTTTGTTGTTTTCTCCTGCTTCCTCCATCACTGAAAAAAATGACCGCCAAGATATTACGTAAATACTGCTGAAATGGCTACAAACAAACAAACATATTTGCATTGTAGTAAACCGGTTACATAAATGGCAAACAAATATTGAGAATGAGGTCTAATGGTCCAAGATATAAACCACGAGTAATGAAATAAAAGGGACAACAGGAAACACCTACAAAGGCTGAAAATTATAATAACATGCCACAATCTGTCAGGGAACTACACAGGAAAAACACAAATAAGACAATATAGTAAAGCGTAAACAACGATAGGAACTCCGGACATCCGGACTTGGCACTGGCACTAGCAAAAACCAGCGGTTGTGTTAAACAGGTTTATTGGTACCCAAACCTCCCCTTTATCTGTATCTGTTCCGTTTCCCTATAGTATAATAAACATATGAATAAAATCCAATACAGGTAGACTTCTTACTCTATGACCACAATTTTGAAAGAAGAGAAAATATTTAACAATATTTTACAGCCATGTTTCGTTTAACCACCAATATAATTCATTCCTACTTTTGAATGATTATTAGTAAACAAACAATCAAAGAAATAGGACAAAAATTGTTTAAAAAGTATAGTTTTTACACATTGATATGGTCATTGCTGCAATTTCAGAATAAATGCAAATCTCAAACCAGTGATTTGGAGTTACTTTTTACAGTTCTTTTGTTACTCAAAAATTCAAAACGACCGACGGCTGGTTACATTCAGGAAAGAGCAAAGAGACGAGAGATTTTTCAATCAGTTTTGCATTGTTTTTTTTTCATTTTATCTCTAATGTTACCATATATTTCAAATTAAACAACAGTTTGATGCTATTGGAAGATATGGCAATGTTTATTGCAGAGCAATCATGCCCCCTTTTTTGAAATGGGTCATTTATTTCGTCCTGTTTCGGATGTTTTGTATTGACGATTCTCCAAATAACAGGACATCATGAACAGATGTTAAATTGTTACCAGAAAACTAATACTTCAGGGTTATGCTAAAGAAATTTAAAATTGACACTCCTCAATCCTATGTAGCCATCACAAAATGTTTGATCAATAAAGCGACCCGTTTTCGTCACTGCTATCTTACATATGAGATTCGAATTGTTCCTTGCTTTTATTTCTCACATGACGGCTAATTGACACGTACCCTGGCGACACATTGTTGTGTCACTTCTTACGGAGTTGATATACATGTTATTATTATTTTTATTTTATTTTTTTTTATTTGTATAACGCAACAGATATATATGATTACATATGATTAATACCAGTATATTACACTTCCTTGTAGGGACCTTGTACTCTACAAACAAACACCGACGCTGATTACTAACCAGTGTAATGGTAAATGGATTGAAACATATAAACTACTTGTACCATCGTTAAGGACTTTCAAATGTTTTGGTTTGATTTGCACTGATGAGACATAAGTTGTGGAAATGCGTATTCGTTTTTTTTTGTTATTTAAGAGAAAGGACAGTAATACATAATTCCTTTCATTACAGGTCGAGCTGTCCGAGCGTCGAGCTCACGAACTCCAAGATCTTCAATAGATGGATTATCTGCGATAGTTGCAGGTGCACCGATTTTGTCGCGTCCAAAAAGTGGTACGTAGATGTAGACAATAGAAAATAGAGAAATGGTGCCAATGTTATTCCCAAATAAATATTTTTATTCCTCATAAACATACACATTTCTAACTCAATCCTTCATATGCACAAAGTCGTCTAAACAAGTGGCCTTCGTTTTAACGATCAGCATTAAAGACTTTGACATAATTTCCTGTTTACTGGTGTGCAGGAAGCAAAACTTCACAAGTGTTCGCAACTAAATATCGACTTCAAATTTATTGTTATAATAGTTTTGTACCATACAATAAATAAAGGACATATTGTTATAATGGTGCCAAAGGGGACATTTTCTTTGAACCTTAATATCGTTTCAGGTCCTGATGATTTTAATGTTACATTGATTTCGTATATTTCTCTTCAGTTCTTGCTGTATTGTTGAATTTCTATTGCAATATTAAATTAGCCACTTTTTTCACAAGGTTTTGTTAATGCTGTATATTTTACATTATGTTTTTTCAGTTCTGACACGTGCTTCATATTCTACAAAATTGGAAAATGATTTAGAAGAAGTGATAGAACTTCCTGAGTGTAGACCTAATACAAGTAAGGGAATTTTTTTCTGTATTTAACTTTTGTGTATGTAGCTTATATAAGAAATAAGCTAGGATCATTAAAAGTAAATTAGGGCAGTCATAAGAACAATTCCAAGTTATCAATATGAGATGTTAGACCTACAATCAACTGTGAACAATTTGAATATTTGTAATTAAGGATTTGGATTGCTGTAGAATGTACTGAGAAAACTTTGCTACCAATTTTGTGGGTTGGAGACATAGGTACCTGTGGACAGGACCCCCACTTTTTTAATGACAATCGGTATTTTTATTTTCATACTCGACTAATCATTTATTTATTTATTTTTTATATAGCATACATATTTGTCACACTTATTTATGTTGAAAATCGATTATATGCCGTTTTCTGATAAGCCCGGTAACCCCACAAAAAGGGGGGTCCTGTCCACAGGTACCTATGGTTGGAGACAAATACATTTTGTGCAATACGTAAATTCGTAATTTTTTTTCCTCATTGGTCTCATCAGGAGAGACTGCAAATGAACAATTTTACAAAAGTGTAAATAACATACATACATTGATATTTAATATGATGAGTATTAAGGATTGAAAAGAAATTGACTGACAAATTTTATAAACAAAAGTTAAAACACAAACTTTTGTGAACAATCATGTTCACATTTTGTATCTCATGACAATAGTTGAAAACAAAGGTCATATTCAGAAAGATTGTCGGGAACGGCAGCAAAGGTGGTTGTTCTTTCCACATTTGTCGCACTGATACGTGTGAGTGTTTTTAGTCCTATTGAAAAAGTTTAGGGGAACAATGTATTGTGCCGGTTTTCGTATGTCCGGACCGTTTGTTGCATCAGTCCATTCAGGATTATATTGAAAGGTTTTGTGCATTACTTTAAAAATATTAAAGTCATTGCCAGCACACATATGATAATGCCAGCCACTTAGCTTCTTCAACGCATAAAATGTTCACCATGTGTTTCCATTTATCATGAAAATATCCCATTTGCATAAAATGTCATCTGGTTGATATTTGTGAATGAGGTAAACATAGTCATTTTTGTAAATCCAGAAGTTCGCAATTGGTCATTATTAGCAAAGTATCGTAATTTAAGCAGTTTTCATCCATGGCAAGTTGAAAAATACAAAAATACCGAAGTTTTATAAAAACAGTAAATTTTGTTATGCTGTACACGTGTTCTACTAAAGAAACATAGTTAGTCGATACAGAATCTTGATCTACTCTATGTTTGGCACTACTGTGTATTGCATGTATTATATGGTGGATTCAGTTGATACAATGAACTAACTTTGGATTACGCCAAACCAATTTAATTCCATGTTTGGCGTCAACTTTTATTTTTTTAATGAAGGAGAGTATGAGGCAAACAAATAAATAACAAAACAAAAAACAAGAAAACCGTTTTGGAAAATAACATACTTTGATATGAACAAATGTTCATTCAAAGTCAGTTTTCAGAAATAAATTGAATCTATTGATGATATTTTTTTTCAAGTAAGTAAGAACCGTACCGTCAATCCAAAACGAACAATCTAAGGACAATGGAAACATCGGAAACAACAAAGAAACAGACACACAGCATGAGTACGGCACAGAAAAGAAAAATTAAGACACACACACACACACACACCACACACACACACACACACACACACACACAGATGAACAACACGACCCCGATAAAAAAACCATTGGCGAGAACAGGTGCACCGGTAAAGTAATCATTTCTCCTACTTCTTATAAGACATAGGCCGTGTTGAACATGTAAAATCTGGTAAAGTAAGGTCAAATCTGGTAGAGGAAACAACACTTAACCTTTTAAGGGGAAATATCTCTTGTCATCTGGGAAACAGATGTCCCATAGCGGTCCACAAGATGGCGATGTCGACAGTAAAACGACTTCAAGTTTTGGGTAACATACCTTTGTTTAAGTAGCTTATTTGTGCGCAACCGGACTCTATCAAGAAAGTCAATGTATCGACCACAGGCCTGAAAAGCGAATTGGCTGGGAGATGTCAACTCCGTATGCCGGCGCTGTTGGGATGTGGCTACAAAGAAAAGGGAAGTTGACTATTGGAAAAGTGAAGGCATCGTGTTTGTCGTACAGCGTAGTTTGAAGTCTATCTCAATTTCAAATTGAATGAATTAGGCCGGGTTGGAGAGAGATGTCTGTAGTATCCTTAAATTCGAGCTCTTTTGGGTAGATCAGATGAAGAAAGTCACCAGAGCGAGGGTTATTTAGTGACAAAATATCATCTATATAGCGGAAGCTAAAATTGGAGGATTGGACCAGTTATTTTTTATCATTATTTTGAAGAAGCCCTTCGATGAGTTCAGCCTCATAATAGTGGAGAAACAGATCGGCTAGGAGAGATGCACAGTTTGTGCTCATTGGAATTCCGATAGTCTGTTGAAAAACAAGTCCATTAAATTTTGCTCATTTCACCCCATTTCACTTTATGTCGGGTCTTTTAAAAAATTTTCTATTAGGTATATATACTTGTTGTCTCCCTAATTCTCTGTTCTAATATGCCGCTCTTCTTTCGCTTTGGAAACAAAGCTTTGCTCTAATTCCAACAATATTTTTAGCACATGCGTATATGCGTATATTTTTTTTTTACAAAAGGACATTTGTAATGTACAGTTTCATATTTTATTCACTCAAGATTATCAGCAAAATCATCATTTTTTAAATTACTGAACAACCCCTCAAATGGCCAATATACATACACCACCTGAATACACAGAATTATATAATGACACTCGATCTTCTCAGCTTTTGCTTTGTAAACAAATCAATGCTCTAAATTCAATATATACATATTGTTTAATATCAAATACTCTTGCATATTTCATTTACTGCATATTTTGTGCAAAATAAACTTTTATATATTGAATCGCCCAAAAATGCCGCATCAAATAATGACAATAATAGAAATTTACGATATAAGACTCGGAACTATTATACCTGCTTCGATTTTTAAATATACGTATTTTTATATTTTAAAAACAGATTTTTTGTATTAATTCATAAGATTATGAGCAATTTGTATAAAAAAAATAACGAATATAGGTTTATCTATGTCAATTATGTGTTTTTGTATGCAGTTTTCTGACATATTTTATTTCCAGTGTCAAACCCAATATTTCCCTCTAAAAGCCGCTCCGAATTTTCAAAACACCTGTTAAATATATTAGAATCGAAATGAATTATTGCAATAGGGCTCTATGCGAATAAGAGCATGGTCAGACCTTATATTTGTCTTCATTTTATACCTCGCTAATGCTCGGTATAAAATTTTGACAAATATTAGGTCTGTCCATGTTCTAATTCGTATAGAGCCTGCTTACAATAATCTATTTCTTAATTAAACTACAATTTCTATGGCAAAAAAAGAAAAAAAGATCTCGTTTTTTTTTAAATCAAACATCTGCAATGCTCGCTCTCACGCTAAACATAAAAAATAACTTTTGGCTTTATCAGTATGTATGTACAGTTTTTCAATTGTTATTTACTTGCTTGTCAATTCTGCTAAGGGTATACTCTAAAAACCGTCAAGACGTCGAATAGTTAATATGGCTTAGCTTTCTTAATAAACCAGTTCTCTATCAGTTTTAAAACATCTTTGAGTTTACGGTCTTCCAAACGTTTAGATTTTATCTGCACTGAAGAGACATAAGTTGTCGAAATGCGCATATGCAGAATTTAAATTCACAGTAACTTCGGTATTTAGTCATTTATTACCACTGGGTCGATGCCACTGCTGGTGGACTGTTAGTCCCCGAGGGTATTCACTAGCCCAGTAGTCAGTACTTCGGTGCTGACCCGAAAGCTGATTCTATTTGGAAC
>MJUU01022908.1:40685-60757 GCA_002080025.1 Modiolus philippinarum
TTATTACGGTTTATATTTTCATTTTCTATCGAATCATGTAAATTTGTAATTGATGAAGTAAAAAACATTTGAACTTGATATGTAACAGGTTGGAAAACAGCTTTCATTTTTTTTAATTTAGAAGTTTTTTTTTCGAAAAAAAACAAACAAAAAAACAATGATGTTCATACATCTTATATTGATACATAAATTAAAAAACAGAAAGTAAACAAGGTGAAATCAAGAACCGTTTAAAGAAATTCTATCTTATCAGATGGGAAAAAAGGAGAACTGAAACAAGCTATCACTTGGAAGTATACATTTAAAACAGATGGAAAAACATGTCGAATGTCAACAATAATACACAATGAATAACAAAATACAAAAGTTACTGTGAATTAAGTTTCTACATATGACCATTTCGACAACTTATGTATCTTCATTACAGATCAAATCGAAATATTGGGAAATCCATAAACGGAAATGTTTATGTTAAAGCTGACAGGGAACAATTCACTGATAAGATCTAGATAGAAAAGCCAAATTAAGCTAGGGCAGAGTTATGCAAGAGGGAGATACGTCTTAGTTTTAAAAAAAATTGTCTTAAATCTAGATATTGCAAGTTTCCAAATAAAATCGGTTTTTGGGTCAGAACCGAAGTATTAACACTGCCGTCTCAAAAAGTATGCATGATACTCTGGGCATGCACTAACGACATCTACAAACAATAAAAACAACAAAGGATAGTCTGACTTAGAAGGTGCTAAATAGTGTGGGTGGGTCTAACCAGTTTTTGGATGCCCCAAAGCCCACTTTAATTAGCGATGCAACGGTATAGAGAAAATTCACTTGAAACATAGTCTTTACAAATACATTGTAAAAATAAGCAATTAAACTTTAATCGTTGTTCTTTATCTTTGAAATTACAATGACGCCTTTAGCAAAGGTCTTTGCTCATGTCCAAGACGGTCCCGATACAGGCGTGAGCGGAATTTATAGCTAGATGTCGAACAACCCTCATCCCTGTTTGTCTTTCCTTTTGGCTGCGTATTAGTCAACAAGCTTTAAAATTAACTGGCAAAGTGTTCTTACAACCGTTGTCATCTATTGTTATACAAAAAGACTAATAAAAGAAAATAACAAAATAAAAAAACTACAGGTTACTCATGAGTCAATTGCGAGAAAACTTGCCATAGCAAAATAGCAAGATATAGGAACAATAACACAATGGTAAGAATAACATTTGAAAATCAAAAAATAACAAAATTTAAAAGTATGGTTGTGTATCCATGTATGATATTCTCCCGGGAAAAGGAACACTATAGAGAGCGTTGTCTTTTCGATCTCATAAGTATAAAATGAAGAAACATTGAAAAAAGTCAAAGGAAATAACTATTAGACTGGCAACAAATTTGAAAGACGGAAAAATAACACTTACATTTTGAAGGATTTCAATATTAACAAATTGAATAAAAAATGAGCTATGTTGGCTCCGTGAACCTTTAAAAATAGTAAAATCAAAATTTAACATACACATGTATCAGATGCTCAACTATATCAGGTGAACAACATATGCTGCAAGGAATCTGACTTATAGTTGTGATGGAATTGCCTATTAACAAACCAAATTAACAAATGAGCTATTTTGGCTCCTTGAACCTCTAAAATCTGTAAAATCAAAATTCTAAGTATCAGGTGCACAACTATATCAGGAGAAGAAGGTATCCTGCAAGTGTGGTTGAAAAATATCTTACAGTTTAGGAGGAGTTGTGGATTAAAGGATGGAATTAGCAAATGAGCTATTTTGGCTCTTAAGACCTCTAAATACTGTCCTTCACAAAAATTGATTCTAAGAAAATGGAGATTTGAGCGTATGTAGACATGTTAGATACATTCATTTCACATGTTTCAACCAACAAAAGACATGGATATTTGAAATACTACAGTATATTTTACCTTTTCTTTTACAACATTTTACAACATTCCTACAAAGAATATAGATATGATTAATTTTGGCTTTACATTTAGATCATATTGGTTATTTGTTCTCTATCAGTTTTTAAATATCTCTGAGTATATGGTCTTCCAAACTTTTAGATTTTATCAGCACTGAAGAGAATAAGTTGTCGAAATGCGCATATGCAGAAAGTAAATTCACAGTAACTTCGGTATTTAGTTATTTATCACTTACATGTAATTATATGGTTTATATAAGTGGATCTACTTTTCAATACCTTTGAAGTAACATTTATTTGGTATTTTAATACATATGCATCATTATGCGTGTTATGGTTGTACTTGTGGAAAGATTTCAAACAAGTGAAGTAACTTCTTAAATTGCCTTTGCTTAATCCGATTTTCCAATATTTAGAATAGTTTAAATGCTAAACAGGAGTGTTGAATCGTACAACAGCTTTTAAGATTATTTCTGTCTACTGATCAAATGAATGAACGTGGCTTACTTGATATCGTAAGTGCATTTGTCCATAATAAATTAATTCCTTATTTATCGTCTTAATTTAAAATTTATATGTTATCTGATGTTGTGACGATTGCAAATGTCTATATCAACATGCAATTTTCTACTTCAGGTGTAAGGAGAAGACAGTTAAGCAGCCCTCCTTCATCACAGTCTGAATCCAGACCAAAGACAGGTCAGTCCGTCATTTATTAAGTACAGATGTTTTTTTTTGTTGGTTATCATGAAAATTATTCATTTCACCCGTTACTTGTTATGTGAATTAGCAAGTAGTATGCGTCTTTGTGAGAGTACTATGTCATTGAATCTCTGTTGATTGACAATTTTGCAAACATTGCAAATCTTCTAAGAAAAATAAACTAGAGTCGTCAAACCAGATGACACGGATGTGCGTTTTTCGACATCTGTCACATTAATTTTCTCAAAACGATACGGGGATGACTTTAGTGTACTATGTGTTTCTACCATTGTAGGTCTATTGTTGTTCAGTTGTATGTATTCAGATATTTTTGTCTGAAGTAAATATACTGCCTAACATTTCATTTCACTTAATAAAAGTATGCTTCTCATTATCTTGCATTGTTATAAGATTTTTTGCGTAAATAATACATTTCTGTGATTCCCGAAATGATTTGAGTGTATTTGCTGAATCTAGCAAGCTCATATTTAAACATACCAATTATGTCACAAACATGAGGAAAGACATTTTGAACAGTCATGACATTTCTACATTTTGCTACAAGTTTCCTCTTCTTTTTAAGAGGCGGTTTCCGACAATTTCTTAAAAAAAAAACAATACCAAATTGACCATAAATTTGGTCTCTGCATATGACCATTTCGAAAACTTATGTCTCTTCAGTGCATATCAACCAAAACATTTGGAAAACTATAAACCAAAATATGTGTGAAAACTGACAGAGAACAAATGACCAATATAATCCAAATACGAAAGCCAAAATCAGGTATGGAAAAGAGTTATCGAAGATATTCTTAAAATGGTTAAAATGTCAGCTTTTAACTACATTTATTACGAATACCAAAGCCAAAATGGGCAAAGGGGGATTCCAAGAGCCAAAAGCACGGCAATTCACATCGAACACGAATTGAGACAGTATGACAAAAACAAAACAAATAAACAAGATTGAACGAGAACGCCACATAACTAAAGCTCTAGCAATTTGAACTCCTTCAAAAACTGAGGTATCATCAGGTGTTCCGGAATGGTAAGCATACTCTGTTCCACTCGTGGCACCCGTTACACTGCATAAAGCAGTTTGAAGTTTGAATATGATATAATTTATATTTCCACTGTTTCAGCTCCATTTCCAGCAAAATCATGGACACAACTTGTCCGAGATTCGTCTTTTCACCACCAGGAAACTGTTCAAAGAAAGCAAAAAAGTAAGTGTCTTTATTCTTAATTACTCGGCGATAGTACATTTTTATTGTAGGTTTTAGTGGAAAGAAATGCTAAGTAATTTGGATACCTTGGATAAATTTGTCAGAGTTTTATGTATTCTTATTTGATTTTTGTTATCTGTTCAAAAATCAGAGATATTTCTGCTACTCCTATGTTGTATTAAGTTTGATGATATCACCACTCCAGAAAACAACAGTTTCTATCCTGATGTGATGGCGTTTGCTTGTTATTAAAAAGATCGAAGGAACAAGGGATATGATTGTAGAAAAAATACAAAAATACCAAAGTTGCAAAAATGAACAGTTAATTTAGTTATGCTGTACACGTGTTACAAGGAGTAACGATGTGATTGTAGAAAAATCAGTGAAAGGATAAGGATTAAATGCACATGAGACAAAGTCTAAAAAAACATAGTGGAACCAAGAAATAGAACAATGCTTTTATTGTTGTTTTTCATCTTCAATTCACAATAAGACCTTCAATAATGAGCTTTGGTCATAGCTCATCGTAAGTTCAAAAACGGCTCCTAGCACCGGTTTGGGCGGAACTATTACTAATTGTCGAACAAGCCACATCCATGTCGTATTTAGGCCATAATTCTAACTTGTGAAGCGCTTTTACAATAAAAGTCCATCGATAATGCAAAAAAGAGATCATATCAATTCCGTAAGTAACGAGACCGAGTACATCAATTTGATAAGCAACCAGTTAGATCATCGTTTGGGAGTAAATCAAAACTTTCTGTACTTGGGTGACTTTGGCTGTTTTTCTTCTATTTCCTTTCGTGTAATCGTTCTTTATTAGTTCTTTCATATGTTCTTAATCGCACTGACATCTGCTGTAAACATGGCCAAATAATGTTTTAGGTTTCCTAGGAATTTGCTACTTTAGACTTAAAACTACTATTGTTTTTGTAAATGTAATTTCAAGAAAAATAACCAATGAAAGGTTATGGAGTAAACGCGCATGAGCCAAAGTCTATAGAAATACATAGTAGAAGGAATCAATGAAACAGAAGGAATCAATGGAACAACGCCTTCATTGTTGTTCCTTATCTTAAAGTCACTATTATGCCTTAAATAATGTGACATGCCCATACCTCCTAGTAAGTTCAAGACAGCCCCTAGCACCAGGTTGAGTGGAATTCATTGATAGATTTCGAACAAGGGTACATTCATGTATTTTTGCTTTTGGTCATGAAAGCGGGATCATCAACATACATAAAAAGTAACTGACAAAGTGTTCTTACAATTGCTGACATTTGTTGCTTGACAAAAAGACTAACAGAAGACAATTACAGCATATAAACATCCACGGGGACTCATCGAGTCACTCGCAAGAAAACTTGGCATTATAAAATAGTGAGATATGGGCACTATAAGCAGGTGTGCAAAATAATGTAAGTTTTACATATATAATATACCTTCAATTAACAAGTTAAGTGAATGAAAATGTGAATTTAAAACAGTAGCTGTGTGGTGCATAACAAAAAAAGTTGAATGGACAAGAAATAAAACTGTATCTGGTTAAAATTACAGAATATTTAGCAATATTTACAACACTTTTTTGCACTTTTTCAAACCTGAATTTAGACATCGCTAAAATATTTTCATGAAATATTAAAGGTAGATTCTTCAGCAGTATGAAAAATCAAAGCCTTTCCCTCAGAAGAAAAACATTTACAATGTATGATTCCCCATTTGGGGCTGGTATTTTTAACCTTTGTACAATGAACATGATTTACGTATAGTTGGGCTTTAGATGTACAAAATACTTTTCTAACTTGAGTGTAATGTAAAATAACTATATACCAAGGTTACTTTACTATTTCGACAACTGAAGTCTCATCGGTGAAGATTTTAATGTGAAAGGATTATCTAAATTCCATAAGATGTGTGGGAAAATCAATAAGATTATATAACGAAAATACCCAAATCCACTTACATACAAATGCTAATCTTGGGTGAAAACATATTGCACTGTATGTTCTATGTTTGTTGCCGTGGTAACGGAGAGCAGAAAATGAAGGACAAAACCAAACAATATAATACTGAAAACTGGTTACAGGGGATTTTAAACATCATCTGAGTTTTGTTTTGTTGACTTTTACAGGGTTTATTCTCATTCAAGGGATAAAAACACAAAACTAAAAATACGAAATTGATTTTTTTTTCTGTTTTGCGAAAGATTTTCACGTTTTTAGTATATTTATATATTTTCAATGTATTTAAACCTTTATACTTATACTGATAATTTGAAAGTTTGAATTCCAGATGTGGTTTAAAAAATACCAATATACCGAAGTTGCATCATAAGCAGTAAATTTCGTTATGCTGTACACGTGTTTCAAGGAGTAACCTCTCTTCAGCACCTTGGTATTTTGACATTCAAATTATAAACTTTCCGTAATTCATTTGTTTTTCTAGACTTCAAACATTTGGAGTCTCTAGTTCAAATCTTATTTGCTACTCTGCAATATAGATGTATTTGCCTCATTAAATACAGTGCTAGGGTAAAGTTCCGTTATTATCGAAACCGCCATTTAAGAAAATATAAGATTCACGTCATGTTTTGAAAAATTCGTAAAATGATTTAAGTATAAGATGTATTCTAAAAGGCGGAAAGCGTGTAAAGACGACGGTTACTATTAACAGAAGGGGTCGTATAAAATGAAGTAAATTTGTGAATTGTTATTAAAGTGATGGATTCAATTCATTTTACAATAAGGTCGATATCCAATTTGTATGTATTTTATGGACAATATTGATGACACCTTACATTTTTTTTTCTGATATTTAATATTTCAGTTGTGCCTCCGAAAAGCGCATGGGAAGATTACCCTGAAGTAACTGATGAAGGGGAATACAGGATAGTTTTGCTGGGAAAAGAGGGATCTGGTAAAAGTTCCACCGGTAATTGTATTCTTGGTGAAAACATTTTTGGGAAGAATAGCTCGAAGTGTCGGTATGGAACAAGTGAGAGATTTGGGAAGAAAATCTGTGTTGTCGACACTTATGCGGTATTTGATAAGAACTCAGATAAAAGTATTATCCCTCGTGAACTTGTTAAACTTGTTGGCATGACATCACCAGGATTTCATGTTGTAATTCTAGTTTTGTCAATAGGAAATATAAGTAATAGAGAACATCATGTGTATCGTGAATTTTTACGTTACTTTGGCGATGACATCAAGCGGCGCACCATTATACTATTCACTAGACGAGATATTTTGGACAGTGATGGTTCGACTATTTATGGATATGTAAGCGATGTTCCAAAAGGAATAAAAGATGTTATGGAGTTATGCAGGCGACGTTATTTGGCTTTCAATAATAACGCAGTGGGTCGGGAAAGAGATGTACAAGTGAAACGACTTTTGGATATGATCGACAATATAATGAAACAAAATAACGGAAACCATTATTCTTCCGAGGTTTATGGTGCTACAGAACTAATTGTGAAGAGAAGAATGGATGACATCAAGCGTAATTTAAAGGAAAAAATGAAACATGAGCAAGATCAACTTGAAGCCAAGCGCAAAGCCTCTGAAACTGTCCTCACAGCTAGGTCATCTTTAAGTTTTAATGATATCCATACTCCTCGTAATAAATCAGCAAAAATAAACAAAACAAAATCGTCACGCAAAAAGAAAACAAAGCATGAACATTTCGAATCAAGTGAGCACGTTCCAAAATTGCCAACTTTAGTTTTTGATAATTGTGATAGTAAAGGAAAAGAAAAATATAAAACAAAACGAAAATCCGACGATTCATTAAAATCATCCAGACGATCAACTTCTAAACTTGATGTTACTGTTGAAGAAGATGACGACTTTGGGGATTGTGATATCGAGGCTCTGAAGAGGAGAATTGAGGAGGACTTTGACATGCCTATTCTGCATTTACCAAACGATGACTTTTTTGACTATAATGAACAAAGCCTACACAACAATCACCTGATGTCTAACGATTCTACTATTGATTGTAAATTAAAGGAAAAATACGAACAAGAAATGAGCAAACATCGCTTGCGTGAAAAGATACGTCGTGAATGTGAGGATGAACAACACGAAATGTCCCAGATGACATGGAAACTGACTAGATATTTTGACGAAAGTATTAATTTCAATGATTCTTAATCTGAAAAAAAAATCTAAATTTGCATTTAAAACAAACAATCGTAGATTACTTGCAACAATAATAAAACTTCATGGCAATTCTGATTTCATTTTTAAAAAAAAATGTTGGTTGACAGAATGTTCGAAGTGTCAAAAAGTGAACATCCATTTAACTTTAAGGAGGATGTCTTTTCATTATAAGATATATTTTGTTTTTAGTTTACAAAAATGTCTTCTTGTCCCGTGTTTAAAGAAACATGATAGTCTTTATAAGATAGTCTGGGAGTGGAGTTTTCCCAGTAAAAACTTTAATTGTTGAAAAATTCTGCCTTGTGTTTTAAGCGGACAAAAATCCTTCTGATCGTGAGCAATAAGGGGCAGAAAAATGTCTTCATAGCAGCTTTTTAAAATTTACCATATCGAAGGTTGTGAGACTTGTAACCAAAAGGAATACCACTCTCACGGCGACGCTTATTCTTATTTTTGCAACATCGGTATTTTTTGTATTTTGAGTCAATCTTGGTGTTGTAGACATAAGTCAAACTGTTCTCTCCGTACTTTACGTAATCTTTTAAACATCTGTCGATCTTCAAATATTTGAAACGACATATGAGGATAGGTAAAAGGTTTTGCATGACTGGTAGCAGTAAATCATAATTATTGAATTATTTCACAAACATTTTGATGTGCAGATTTTAACATAACTGCACGTGATAACTGTTAATGTTTACTCTTGACTGTTCTATTTTATTTCGTACATGTAATATTGTACGCGTTAATACTTCCGTGCTTCAATTTTATTTCAGATAAACAGATATTTCTCCATGGCTATTTTATTTTTTTTTTTCGATTTTCCTATTCGAAAATAGGTTTTTCAATTTATATATTTATAAAAATTATAACTTTGTGTGGCGGCATTCCTTGTCGAAAGACATTGAAACCTCTCTGCTATACACACAGCTGATCTGCACGAGCACCTATACATCATGTACTGCGTTACAACCTTAGATTTAACCTACGAGTTACCGAAAGCTATATTTTTATATAGCCTAGGTATCCGCGTGGTCTAGGGCGCTGGACGTAGTGCAGGCGGAGTTGCCATAGATGTCACAACAGTGATGGTTCGAATCCCGGAGAGGGAACTACCAATGTGCAGGTCTAACAATGTTGGGCTGATTTTCAGACGTATATATATAGGCTGTCTATAAATTCAGTCAACGTGGAAACTTGCCAATCATCCTGGATTTGCGAATACTTACGCTAATGCAGGGCCTTAAAATTTATATATAACGGTCTATGGTAGGAACCCAACGGGGTTAGAATTAGAGACATGAATATCAAGATTGCCTTCCCACCGAGGGATTTGGCTGTTCTTCGAATGCACAGATATTACAGACAGATTACACTGCTCCCGCCATCTCTGTGTGAGTCCAAAGGGATGAAAATAGAATGAACTACAAATTTATTTTGATACGTAATACGAGACTTAAGTATATTAATTAACCGAAATTTGAACATGGCAGTGGTGGTCCAGTGGTAGCGTACCAGACTTTTAACCCGTAGAACCTTGACAGAAGGGGTTCGAATCCCACTAAAATCAACAAAAATTTAATATTTAAAAAAAAAACTCAGACTCTGAATCTGAACTGATAAAAACAGATGAAAAATTCATCACAGGCAGATGGTTCAAGCGAAAATGATTATTTTCATTGTGATTTTTTTTTTTTGTTTTTTTTTTTGTCCCTTTCCATTTTTCTGAATACGTCATGTTATGGATCAACAACTGCCTGGATTATCACTCTAGTTGAAAGGCTTTGGTATTGGGAGGATGAAGTTTTTATGCATCATTGGCATGGATTTCCAACATTTTGATTTTATCTGCACTGAAGAGACATAAGTTGTCGAAATGCGCATATGCAGAATCCAAATTAACAGCAAATACGGTCTTGTACATTTTTTTTCTTAATTCTTACGTCATGTTATAGATCAACGATTTCTCGGATTATCACTACCGTTCGGAGGCGTTGGTAGTCTGGGAAGTTTTTATAATCATTGGAATTGTTTAATTCTGTTTATCTGTATGTCCCTTTACGTTTTTTTTTCCTGAATTGTCTGTATAACGACGCCATTTCATGGATCAACGACTGCTCGGATTATCACTACCGTTTGGAGGCATTGGTATTCGGTCTTTGAAGTTTTTATGCATCATTGGCATTGTTTAACTCTGTTTATTTGTAATGTCCCTTTTCTCTGTATAACGTCATGTTATGGATCAACGATTGCCCGGATTATTACTACCGTTGGGAGGCTTTGGTGTTAGGTCGATGAAGTTTTTATGCATACCAAGTTATACACGCAAAGTTGAAGAAAAATAGAATAAAAAGAATGAAAAGAAAATAAATCATCGAAGAAAAACAAAATGTAAAGAAAAAAGATTTGAACCGCACCTTTGAAAAAATTCAATTAAGATTTCAAGAGCATATATTTAAAAACAGAACAAAACTAGATGTTGCGATATTGTTCATGAAAAAAATAATCCAAATATATAGTCTCATATTAATCTATGCATGTAATTTATTAAAAAAAAAAGAGAAAATATTAAAACATTAACAAGTCCTGATAATAAAAGGGAAAAAAACTTCGACTGTACAGTCTTTAAAGTTATTCACATTGTGTTCTTAAATTAGATAAAAGAAAAAAAATCTTTCACATTGTCAGTACAATCCGATTGTTACAGTAATGTACTCCATCAAAATGAAGTATTAATATTGAGACCCCTAGGTATTAAAGTCCACGTAGCTATATCATGCATTTCATTACACATCAATTTCGACACACATTTGTCAACTATTAAACATTTCACAGAACAACCACTAAGTTTATTACCCGAGTTTGATATTGTTTCTTACCAATGTATGTCCTAGATCCCTTGTACATTTGTCCTATTTGTATATACCAAACACTCATTGAGGAGATGTAACTGGGTATGACTGTTGGTAAGTTGCAGATAAAGGATTATTGTTGAATTCATTGGTCGGCTATAATAGCAGCCCCTTCAATCTTATTATCTTTCAAGCCTTTTATTTGGCATCCTTTTAGATAGCACTTCATGCCTTCTGATTTCGGTTTTTTCAAAACGATTTAATTCTACTTTCCTTTATCTACTCGGAATACTTTATTTCTGCCTTTTTGGAGATTATCCGTTTTAAAACTCTGTTTTCTGTTTTGTTTGGGTTTGAGTCTTTTGAGGTTGTGCACATTATGTTCACTCCTTCTACTTCACCAAGCTCCGTTTTAATATTTTTTGTAGCAAAGGCTAACTGTTTTGGTCATAAAAATCTTTGCCAGGCACCTGAAACGATTTTTAGGGGCTCCAGCTATACAGAGCTGTCGGGCACGTACCCAGATGGTGGATAGGAGAATGTCCTGTCTATGTGGGGTAGTCAGATCGTAATACGGAAAGCCTGACCGTTAACCATTGTAGCCAAACTGTGTGGAAAAACGTCACGCTTCATGTTGTATAAAGAACCATTCTATATTTTTCCAAGGGGGCACACTCACTGAGAGTCGTATAGAAGGCTAAATTTCCTGCCCCTACCCATTTCTCCCATTTTAATTTAATTCTTTATTTATTTCAAGATTGCCGATAGCCTAAAGGCTACGAGCGGTTCTCCTCATTTCTCCCATTTTCCAGTGGCAGTCAAAACTCGTTGCCCGGTTGTCCCTTTCACCTTGGTTTCATTTCGTTTTTCTTTTACTGGTAAGTTTTCTTGAATTAATGAACTTGTTCTCGTCCTAATACAGCTGAAATATTGCTCACTGGCCGTTAAACTCTACATAATCAATCAATCATTAACATCTTTGAATCCGGCTTCAAAAAAATTTTATTTCCCTTTGTCAGAAATCAATTTTATTCTTCTGTTGCTCTTAATCTATCTTGCATTTCATTAAAACTCATGTCAGGGTTGCATATACAGGCCGATAAGTGATTAGTTTTAAACAAAAGAAATGGAACTCTTCATTAAACGAAACAAAAAAGGTCTACTTAGATTTGTTTTCCGTAGTTACAAATTCCAAAAAGTTGTTTCTACTTAGAAAATTTAATGATTTTTTAAATCGTGTATTTCATTAAGGTATAGAAATAATGTAAATGTTTGCCGTTGGGTTGTAAAGTTTGTAATTAGTGCGTAAATTGCGGTTTAAGTGGACTGAAGTTGGTGTCTATCATTCTGGATGACACAAATATACATCTCCAGATTTTCTCCAAAATTGGCATACTGATTCATAAAGAATTGATCAATACGTGTGCAAAATTTCATTTCCGCCCTTCCACGCAAATTCCCAGAATAAAACCCCAAAGTTCGTGGAGTCTGCTACAATACTGGCTCTATTTTTAGAAATGAAATCGAATTTACCTATATACGTCATGATTACAACTTAGAGTCAGAGGCCCATTCAGGTAATCGTAATTTGATTTTTTGTCTATAGTTTGTTTTATTGTTTTAAATGGAACAGTAAACATTCGACTATCGTTCCAAATAAATATTTAGATACAGAAATCTCGAAACATTCCCATTAATTTCGTATAATTTTAATATAATGCGGTACATTGATCCCTGTGAGTACCTCGGTAGTGTTTATAAATAACATTTACCGCCAAGTCATGAACACAATGGAAGATACCACCCTCAATTTCATCTTAGTTACGGGATATCATTTTGGATCTTTGAAATATACATCTTTGAAATCAATTATTTCATTTTTCCCTTTCAAGATTAATCCTTTGGCTATCTTTTAATACAGAAATTGTGTCCGCCCCCGGTAATTTTTTGCCTTTTAATAATATTTTATTGTCGCCAGGTTCATTTTAGTGTGGTCGCAGTGAAGTCAGTGAAGACATTTGACATCAAATATAAACAATTGAACGTGCAATAGCAGACCAATTGATATCTTTTATTTTGTAAATATTTTTGTTTTACTAAATGCATCGTTCCTTTGTGATTTATATACCCGAACAAGCTTAATATATAGCCGTTACTATGCACCATGAACAGACGGCGTGTTTCTATAAGATGGCTGATGAAGTAGACGCCCTTCTCATTAGCATGTTTAGAAGGGAGATAATTTCACACAATGACTTTTCGGACTGTATATATTTGAGTCTTCTTCAACTTGCCTTTTGATGTTTGAAACCACAGAGTTATTTCTTTAACAGCGAGTTACCACTATTCGTTGTCTAAACATAGTGTGTGTATATATATATATATATCATCAACAAATCAAGATTAATAATTTGCCTATTACGTTAATAGAACGACCGAAATCGGGATATGTTAGTGGAAGTTGAGTCAGATGTGCCTATTACGTTAATAGAACGACCGAAATCGGGATATGTTAGTGGAAGTTGAGTCAGATGGGGTAGATAAATTCCGAGACTTTTAAGCATTAAGTTCATAGTCATTGGTGTGGGATAATGAGGTTGAAGATAATTGGACTGAGCGCGAGAATATCCACTGCATCCACTGTATGTAATATGCACAACAGGAGCAAACACCTTTTAGTTTGGTTTGTCGATTGTTATGTATTTATATTTGAATTTGAATTACCTTCATCATCCAATTAGTTCATTTTTCATCAATGCTGGTTTGTTTGTGTGTTTTTTGTTTTGTTTTTGTTTTGTTTTTTTTTGTATGTGTGTTTCGCCATGATTTCAATGAAATGTCGTATAATATATTTTCAAGAATAAATTCCATCAGTATTGCCCCATTTTCACTTACTTCTCATCTTGCTGCCATTTCTTGTCAACAATTTTTGAGCTTAGTACTTGGAAACCGAGGGGTCTCAATCTTAAACAGTTAAGATTCTTTGGTATATGTAATATTCAGTTAATAGCATTTTTTAATCCGAAAGGAAACACAAATGTCAAAGATAGTATCTCATTAACACTTGATGCATAACTTTTGGTATTCCTCGACCTTGAGGAAAACTGTAAAGTCGGAAATTTGGTCCGGTGCTAGAATTTTGAAACTTTTTTCATATATATATATATATATATATATATATATATATTATGAACTTACGGATGGTCACTCCTCAGGTTTTTGAAATTGTCTCTGACTTTCAGAACTCTCTTTCTTTATCCACCATTATGCATCAGAAAATTTTGCACACTGACCCCACTTTTCTTTTCAAAGTGTGATTGCTTACATCTTTGATAGGCTAATGACAAAATTTGATAAAATTCTTGATATTCCTTCATTGCACTTCAAAGGTTGAATGCCTTAATGCAAAATGAATTAAAAGTCTAGAGGATTTCGATTTATCGCCAAAATTTCAGGAGTTCATATCTCAAAAATGGGCACACTGACCTATCAATATTTTTGCTTAGAATAATATATTATCGATGTTCTAATAAATAAAAATAATAATTTTAAAACCTTAATATAATAAGCTTGAGGAGTGATCATTCTTAGTTAAATGTTTCCCTTTCAACGGAATTTATGCAGATTTTGTTGTATATTTAATGAATGGAAAGATGCAATGTAAACTTAGTACATGAATATCGATCGTTTGATAAAAGTTAAGAAATTTTTGTAAAACTAAGGAGCATCTCGTTCGTACAAAGATCTGTGATAAGCCACTTTTGGTGTTATTTTCATGCCCGTCAGGTTATCAGTTCTTTCAAATGTTTTGATTTTAAGTCTTCCAAATGTTTTCCTTTCTTTATGCACTGATGAGACATACATTGTCGAAATGGTTGTCCGCAGATACATATTTTACTGTAATATCGGTTTTTACATATATAAGCATTTTTTGAAGATGAGATATTTGTTTTATATACTCTGAAAAATTTATATGTGATGGGTGCATACTAAAATCAGTCTGATAAATGTCAGAGTTTTGGCAATTTTGTTTATCCAGTTTACTGTTAAAAAACACTGAAACGATTTTTTACCATAAATTTAATTTCCAATAAAAACAACAATTTCTTTTAATAATGGTAATAAAAAAACAACAACATTGACAATACATTAATTATGGTAAATGTATATATTTCTATAATCATTGCACATTGTCTAAAGAGTGATAAAAATCAATTGGCAGTAGCAGAGACTAGAAGTATTGCTTAAAATATATGTTGGAATAAAACAGCAAATATGAAAAACATTGCTATAAGAAAATAAATACCTTATTATGATCACTACATACTACATGTACTAGATACTACATCTTTGAAGTATTGACCTTGTTCATATTTAAGGTTAATGAGGACACCGGTCCCAGAAAATAGTTTACCATTCAAATTTCTTTGTTTTTGGATATATTGTAGTACTAAAGTAGTTGTTTGTTACGTGGAATTTTCAAACCCCCTTACCAGGCTTTTTCTCGAGATATATAGGGCAAGAGTTACCTGCCCCTTGGTATTCATGGGTATTTACAACAACAATATATTAGGACAGACTGTTATGTCCATGTTGTTAGTAGGAGAAAAATGAACATCAGTGGTATAAGCTGTGTCTATTCTATATGTGATAACATAGAATAGACTTCGATCTTGCCACCTTATAGCTTCAAAATTACCACAATACTCCCTTAACTTGCAATTTTTTTACGCTTTTTGGCCCTCGCCTGACCATATTTCTTGCCACAATAAAAAATTGTGTCATTTAAAATTTGATTTTTTTCATTGAATATATTTTTTGAAATCACAACAATAATATATTAAAAAATCAATATAGCAAACCAGGCTTTTAAGAGACCTACAAGCATTCTAAGTTGACAACATTGCCCTCCTCCCCTAAAAAATTTGCCGTCACTAGTACAAAAACCGGAAGTGATGTCACTTGCGGTGCTTGTAGCACCAAAAACAAACAACTATAGTCATGTCACTGTATAAGGTCTTCACTGGACCAGAACAGGAAGTTGTAGGTTGCACGTGCCGAACCGGAAGTGGATACTTTCTTGTCTACTGTAAGCATAAATGCAAAAATTCGTCATTTACAAATTCTTATTTTGTGACATAATTCGACACGTGACCCCGCAGGAGTTCTAAAGAGTTAAGGGAGCATGCATGCTGGACCGGAAGTAACGTGTATTTCCTGTTGGCCTCCATTTTGACCGTGAATGGCCTAATATACTGTATATAGGTATATTTTGGATTACGTTGACATTATGAAGTAGTTGATATTTCTCATATTTTCTTGTTCCAATCTTCTCAGGTCGTCATCAGAAACAAAAATCAGAAGTGGCTCTTTCTAGAAGTATTTCTGTCAATGGAATGGGAGATAGCTTATGTTGTTTAAGGGTTATTTCCCTCTTTCCATAATTTTCGTGTTTTTATTCTATCTTTATTTCCCTTTTTTCTTATTCTTTTGTGTGTATTATTTATTTTTTTTAAACTATCTCTCTATTTTATTAAATTTTTCAGTGACTTCTCTCTATTTATCACTTAACTGTGTTATTGTATGATTATTTTCCCCTTTTCACACCTTATTTCAAGATCAACTCCCTTTTTCATCTCATTCGGAGCAATTTGAATTTTTTCCCGCCATTTTTCTGTTTCCATGGCAACGGTTGCCATTTTGATATTTTTATTACCAAAACCTGTTTCTACACATGCTAACTAACCTTCCTGTAAAATTTCAATCAATTTGGTGCAATTTGAAATTTTCCCGCCATTTTTTGTTTCCATGGCAACGGTCGCCATTTTGATATTTTTAACACTAAAACTCTTTTCTACACATGCTAAGTAGCCTTCCTGTCAAATTTCATTCCATTCTGAACATTTTAAATTTTTTCCCGCCATTTTTCTTGTGTGATCATGTGACAGCTGTCATCATTAACCTTAATTTGGAACAAAATAACACGTCAGTGGGCCGAAATAAAATGATTTTGTCGACTTAAACTCTTAATTTGTTTTACTTTTTATTTTGTTTTACAATTAAGGTATAAATTATTATTTTTTTTATTTTTTGGCCGATAATGCAAACACTGAGATATCGATTATTGCAATCTGAATATAATGCGCTTTATTTGGTATAATTTAAAATTTATGTGTACTAGATATAAAGAGGTTTTATTAAAAAATACACAATTATGCAAACACAGCCTTCGACACAATTCGACTCTGAGCATGTTGCACTATGCCTTTTGCAAATATACCATCTACATGATCTTCAAATGATTAGAACTCTTGTTTTGTTCCTGTTTTCAAAGAGCAGTCACTCATTTCAGTTTTATTTCAAGAAAGAATTAACTTAAACCTATTACGGAATCCCTTGTCATACATAGTTATCAAACATATTGCCGGTTATGGAGCATATAATAATATTTTCATAATATTTTCTCAGACCTTTCCCTACCTTTTATGAAGCTTAATAAGAACAACTATATCAGTAAATAACTATATCAGTAAATAACAAAATAACGAAGTTACTGTCAATTTAACTACATATGCGCATTCACCATCCCAGTAGTCAGTACTTCGGTGCCGACCCGAAAGCCGATTCTATTTGGAACCTTACAATATATAATTTTTTTGTAAATTTTGTTGAAAACTAAGGAGTATCTACCTCATGCAAAGGTCTGTCCTTAGCTGATTTTGGCTTTACATTAAGATCTTATTGGTTATTTTTTCTCTCTCATTTTTTTTACACCTTTGATGGTCTTTCAATTGTTTTGATTTTATCTGCACTGAAGAGACATAAGTTGTCGAAATGTGCAGATGCAGAAACTAAATTCACAGTAACCTCGGTATTTAGTTATTCGACAAGTTATGTCTCATCAGTGCAGATCAGAACCAAAGCATTTGGAAGTCCATTAACCAAAAAATCATGTTAAAGCTGATAGAGAACAAATAACCAAAATAATATAAATAGAAAAGCCAAAATTCAGCTAAGGACAGACCTATGCATGATAGTAGAGCGGCAGAGACCAGAAATTTTAAAATTCAAATGACCCACATACCCTATTCGATATCTATACATTTTTGGAAAGCTTAGGTCGTGTACATTTCAAAAATGTTTGTCGTAAAATTCAAATGTGGTAGAAAGAGGGATAAATTAGGGGTCAAAGGTCAATCAGTAAAAAATGAAAAAAATGATAATATTGTGATTTTCAGCATTTCAAGGCACAAAATTTGATACAATAGAAATTTATTTTATTACTTAGCGAATTTGAATGTAAAGAAATATGTTGTCATGATTTGTGACGTCACTTATAACACAAATTGACGTTCATTTGATGTTATAATAAAGAGCTATGTTTTAAGCTTAAAACATTTCAAGATTTTTTTTTTTTCGTGTGTGTGATATTCTTAAAAATGAGTAAAATTTGATCCAAACCACCGAAAACAATATTTAGTAAGCGCTAAATTTCGCAAATCGACCTGTGTTAGCACGTATAGCACGTAACCTGGCATGTTGCAAGTCGGATTTATAGACAACACGCAAAGTATATGAATTAAATTTNAAAAATCTAAATATGACTCTGTTTTATTTATTTGTTGCAACTTACTCGATTACTTAATCTTTATTTTAATTCTTATTTAAAAATAGTGAATGCAGACCCACCCTTTTTCAAAAGCTACAAAAGGATTGACTGGTTGATTTGCAACAAAAATCGACAGATATTCGCTATGTTCGTACACAGATGGTGATCGCACTCACACAATATTTCGCTTAGCAAGTAAAACAATGTTTTATTTAGAGAGAGTGAATGACTCACTTTGAAATTGTCTAATTTTCATGGAGGCCCTCTTATAAATATTGAAATAAAATATTGCAAAATACAATAACATACGTATTATTATATTTCAAATGTTGTTCATATTACTAATTGCTTAACGAAGTCGCTGTATTCTTCCGTGAATGACCTTTTCCATGAAAGACAATTGTATTTTACAGAAGAATTGGGATGTCTTCCCTTAGTGTGAGAAGTTCTACACACGTTTTACTCGTAAGAAGAAGAAATTTCTTACTCTTGAAAGTTATCCCTGATCTTTAATATTGTCTTGTATTAGTTTTCTACTGAGGCCTTCATCATCAACATCAGTCGTCATAAGATCGTCATTATTATATGTTTTGCAACTCTATGTATTAGTTTCATCAAAGGTTTGTGTCGTGCAAAAACATTGTCATTAGTTGGCTATGGAGTTACAAATGGATGGGTTACATGTTCTTTATATCATCTCTTTCATTTGATTGCACTGAGGCGATAGTTTTTGTAGATATAACCACCCACAAAACCAAACTTAACTTTTCTAATATTTTGACCAAGCTCAAATCCGTACAACAACTAGAACCTTTGTTCATTACAAGCATAATTTTGCTGAAATGTTTTTAAGAATGAATGAGGACATACAAAAAAGAACATTTTTCTGTTGCTTTTGCACCTAATTTGTTTGTTTGTTTGTTTGTTTTTTTAAAGGGTTTTTTTTGTCTTTTTTGTATTTTTTTTCCTTTGGATTTCGACTCTTGAAAATTCTTTTTAGTAATTTTGTTATTACCCTCATTTGCTATTTTTCTTAAACTGTTTTAAATTTGTCGTCTGATGCAGATTTGCAAACCACAGTCATATGCAATCAATCATGTTTTATCTGGTCCATACTTTTAATTTTTAATTAATATTCAATCGAAATCATGGTTGACTAGCCTTTTCGTGGTTTAGAATGACGGTTCATTTAATTTTGCAAGCGATATTCTTGATTTATATAGCATCTCAAACATTTCCTAAACAACCTTATAAAATGTAGCTATCTAGTTTAAAAATATTAAAAAACACTTATTGCATATACAAGAAGAACAGATTTTATAATCTGACTCGAATATTTTATTAACAATGCATGGATCTGAAAAGCGTAAAAAATCATACCATATCCACTTCCTGTATGTTGTGTTGGCATTACCTCTGATGTTATAAAAACTTCCCGGAAAAGGACCAGAACCAAAACAAACAAAAAATCAAACACAAACAAAAAACAAACAAGACAAATAAACAAAAAAAAAACACCCAAAAACAAAGAAATAAAACTAAACAAAACAAAACGAAAAAAGAAAGCAATATCACCCCCCCCCCCC
>MJUU01022908.1:60764-82088 GCA_002080025.1 Modiolus philippinarum
AAAAGAACAGAACCGAAAAAAACAAGTAGGAGAAAAACGCAAAACAACATAAAATAAAATAAACAATCACAAATATTTGTCAACGTCCAATGTAAAAACCACCTTAGCTTCCTTATTCACATGCGTCTGTTAGACTGCGCTTAATATATACTTATTTAGACCGCGAGAGCTTTTCAGTTTTACGAACTACAAGCAATACCTTTCTCAATACAAATCAAACACACCCTCACATTAAATCGTAAATATATCCCCCAAAACAAGCACCATTTGCCTTGAATACATTGTGTATCAATAATTTTAAGCATAAAGCAGCAAAACTAACAAGGGGTATGTTTAGAAACCAAGAAATCGTTAATCAACTGAATGAATTTGATCGTTTAATTTAATAATAGACTGATTGACGGACTAAGTACGAAATATTTACGGATTGCATATTCTAATTTTAAACAATTTAAATGCATTTAAAACATAATTGGTTAGTGCTTTGACACAAAATTACCATCGAACTTGTTAAATAGGGTGTACAGTTTGACTTAAGACAATAACTGCATATTGTTATTGTTTATTTTGTGTTAAACTCGAAAAATACTCTGATTTTTGGGTTGATTTTATGGGTATTTTCTTATCTTCTATAAAAATAGAACGCAAATTCGAAGAATGAACTATAGCGTGAAAAATATTTCAGCAATTATCTCTGTTTCATGTAATAATGCCATTTGTAGATAAGTTTTCGTTTATTAGGTAACAAGCCCAAAAGATTAGTTGGGGTGTCGACATTCCGTTTAGGGACCTGTCATTCAATTGCAATTATCACAGTGTTTCTACCACATTTCCTTTTTACGACAGACATATTTCAAAAATATAATAATCAAGCTATCCAAAACGACTAAGAAATCGAATAGGGTATTTGGGTCATTTAAACTTTTTAAATAAGCCACTTTTGCTTAATTCGCCGCTCTACTATGAGGGAGATACTCCTTAGTTTTAAACAAGATTTCGTAAAATTTAGGTATTGCAAGTTTCAAAACAATTGATTTTCGGATCTGTACGAAAGTAATGACTACTACGTATCTGTATCTGTTATATTTTAACTCTGGCAGGTTATTGTTAGATTCCTTTATAAAACATCATCTCTGTCCCAATGTCAGCCTGTATAGGAAAGAGAGTTATAGGCGCTCCTGTAACATATAGAGAGGGGAACCCTTGTCTTATTACACATATTTTGCTACAAGGCAATAGCGAAATCGAACATATAACAAAAAGGTCACAGAGGTAAAACACAAGGAGATTATTAAATTTCTTTGAAATATTCTTTTTTATATATGCACAGATGACCTTCAAAAGCAAATAAATTATAATCCACGGCCAATTTATATTGTTTAAACACATAAAAACACAATTAGCATCGGGAAAAATAAACAAGAAATATGTAACAAAACATATATCATCTTCTAACTAAACCGGATCGTGTTAAATTAATTTTTACAAATCGCCAGGTAAGAAAAAAAGCCCATACAAGGTGTAAGATACTAGCAAAACAACATTTACTGAGAAAAGATATAACTTGCATATATTTTGATAAATGAGACAGGTTATATAACAGATTATCATAAATACACTGAATTTTCACTTTCAAAATTCATTTTTTTCATTTTGTTTATATGCCTTGCACGCGGAACCATGCAGCTTGGCATTTTGCATGCACAATTCTTATTGAATATGTAATCTCATGTTTACTTATTACCTTGGTTCCGAATGCAAGGCAAGGTTAAACCTCAGTTCCAATAAACCCTATGTCGATTATTTTTCCATAGGCTCAATGCTAATTGCCATGAAGAGGGGTAATATAAATGAGCTTATTTAAATAGAATGAAGCAATGTTTTCAAAAAAAAAATTACATATTGCCAAAAACTGCTGTATTGTTGAAATGTATCAAAGAAATTATGCCTCCACTCAATTTACTTTTTTGTCAAATCAGTGGGTCAATTCAGCATCTTAATGCAACCCATCCGAAAGACGCGTTGCAATGAGGTTGTTTTTCGGCCCACCTGGAATTTTGATTTAATATGTACTATAAATGTGACTTAAGACTGTACAATGAAATATAAATACGCAAATCACGTGATCACGCCATTTCAGTAGGACTCCTGTCGAGATAATAAATAGAGTATGAAAAGAATAAAGATTGACACGGTGCCAAAACAAGAATGAATATTTCTTTATTAATCGATTTCTTTTTTGAAGGGAAATAATACAGTTTAATAAAGATTACTCTTTGTGAGAAAATTCTACCCTAAAACTTCATTTTCGGGGTAAATTGGGTATTTTGCCGTCCAATGTTCTGGTCATTTGAACAAGAGCTGTCGCCAAATGGCAACCAATAATACCCCTACTCACTGAACCCTGTATCTATATGGCAATAAGTGCAAATTTAAGTCAGTGTGGACACAATACAGGTTTTGGACACAATACAGGTATGGACACAATGACATAAACTTCAAGAATAACCAGAATGTAGTAACCATGCAACTAATCATATAGAGGCAGCATACATATTTTGAAATCAATCCCTCTTATAGAAGCTGAGAAAACTTTGACAAAAAATAATGTCTCGCTTTATTTCGTTACTTAGGCCACATTTCGTAAAACAAGAAGTACACGTCCATCAGGACTAAAAAATAGTACGTTCCTTAAAACCCATCATATTGAGGCTGTATACCAATTTTGAAATCAATGCCTCTTTAATAAGCTGAGAAAACTGAAAAGAAAAATTCTTGTTTCGCTATATTTCGTAACTAAGTCCACATTTCGTTAAACAGGAAGTACACATCCGAAAGAACTCAAAATATGACGTTCCTTAAAAAAAAACACATCACACGGAGGCTACATACCAATTTTTAAATCAATCCCTCCAATAATAGCTGAAAAAATTGTGACGGATAGATACATTTTTGGGCGAACGGACGGACAGGCGGACGGACACGGACAGACATGGTGATTGCAGTATTTTTGCAAATTTTACGTCATTGGGTCACATGAAATGATTTTGTCGAAATAAACACTTGATTGTTTCTGGAATCTGTTTTACTCTTAAGATATTCTTTTGAATTTCGTACTTGTGGCCTCGAATACAAACACCGAGGCAACAATTGTTGCAATGTTAATGTTATGTGGTTTATGTTGGTATAATTAAAGAATATGTGCACCAAATATTAAGATGTTTCATTAAGAATTATACTAATTATACACACATAGCATTAAACGCAATTCAACTCTCAATTTGAGCACAGCTTCAGCACGAGTTCTTTGTGTACTAAGCTAACTGCACATATACCACCATACTTTAAGAAAGAAATATGCCTAATTAGAACTCTTATTTTTTCCATTTTCAAAGAGGAAGCAAAGCATTTCAGTTTTATTCCAGGAAGAGAAACAACTCAAAACAATTATGGAATCCTGCTTACAAAAATACATCATTATCACAAAACAAGTTTTGCGTTCGAAATTTATCAATTCAAACAATTTCTCAGGTATATAACATCATTATAGTTTTATTGCGAGAGCTTTCCTTACTTTCTATGAAGCTTAACAAGCAAAAATTAGCAGTTAACGAAGGTATATCAAACATTTTAAACTTAAGATACACGTATTTGTTACATCTTAACTCAGGTAGGGGATCGTTAGATCCATAAATTAAACACCATCCCTGTCAAAGTGTCACTTTTATGTGAAAGTTACAGATGTTCATGTAACATATCGAGGGGGTCCTTTTCTTAGTCACACTCGGTTTTTTTATTGAGTTCATACTTGGTTTGTTATATTTTAGTTTTGTCTTCGTTAGTTATGTTTGTGTTACCGATCTGTTCTTGTCTATGCTTGAATACTTGATGATTACGAAAGCTTTTTAAAATTAAACTTGGTACTGTTTGAGGGTTAGAGAAGTAACAAGTACCACGGTTTTTAATTGGTTTTGTCTCAGGGTTGGCAAATGGCATTAACCAACCAGCTACCTAACAGATCTTTCAAAAACATATATGCCTCACTGACCGTGTGACGGGTGCTGTAAACAGAGCATGACATGCTTACGCTTCCGGAGCACCTGATGTCACTCTGTATTTTTAGAGTTCATACTGTTAGCGCATTAGTTTTTTGTGTTGTATATGTAGTGTTTGTGTGTTTTGTGGCATGTAATGTCTTAGGTCTTCCGTCTTCTGGTGATTTTTCTTTTTTTTTTTTTTGCTTGTGCCTTGCCTCTGGACTTTGATTTATGTACTCTTGTGCGTTGCTCCTTCGGTATTCTTCTGCCGTTGTTTTCTAAGTATACAAATTCTGCTAAACAGTGGTAATGAAATCGATTATAAGCACGTAGATGGTAACTAGGGAAATAAAGAGGGTAAGAGGGTTAAAAATACCAAATAAATGAAAAATAGGTTTCTTCGGAATATAGATGATCCTTTAAAGCCATTTACAATTCCACGGCCTTTATACATTGTTTCAAATACATAAAAAAACCAGATTTTTGCATTGGGAAATAAACATTAAAAAGTTGACAAAATATATAACATCTACTTAACAAGATCGTGTTTAGCTTATCTGGCAAACAACGGCAGTAGAATACCGAAGGAACAAAGGAGTGTAATTTACAAAAATCGAAAACCAAAGACATGGCCAAAATGTGGAGACAGAAAACAATGAGATTAGACACAGAAAACAATGACGTAAGACAAATAAAAAGCAAAGAAATAGAAATCACAACATTCCCGTGAACTCCCGTGAAACTGAGATTGACATCAGCTGCTCCGGAAGGGTAAGCATGTCAGCTCTGTTAACAGCACCCGTCACATTTTGAGTGAATTAATCCAGGAAAATGCCAAAGTCGGTAGTTAAATCCGGGAAGACATGAATCTAGCTGAAAATGTCCACTTTCATTTGGGATACTGACACGTCATTTCTTTCAATGATGTTATGGTGACGGCCATAGAATTTCTTGAGGGATGAACTTAATATAGGTTGAACAAATCCCTAACTTAGAAGCTTTTGGGAAAGTGTTTTTGCTCTGTTAAAAAATCACTGTACAAACTACACGCTCGACAGTAACGAATCAACTGTGAAATGTACACTCCATATTGATAAATTAGACAGACCACAATACAGAAAATAATAAATACACTGAATTTTCCCTATTAAAATACAGTTTGTTCATTTTTTCTCGTTTTTGATCAAAGTTTTTCTTTCTTCAAATTGTTGATTGGTGCCTCTCTGTTATCAAAAAATGGTATAGAATGATAGCCTATGGTATAAGCTTTACAAATATTCTACATAAGTACCATTTATATACCCAAAACGTTATAAAAATTGAAAAATCTTATCCCTACCCCTTGGAAATTTTGACATAAATATTAAGATTTTTCTCGAAATCGTGTAAGTTCAACGGTCCTTAGAAACCAGTATGCTTTTCATTTCATTATTCTTGGAATTGTTTTTAGTCTTTTAATGTCCTTTCTTAAAAATTAAGCAAGTTAACATAATGTAAATATGTTTTGAATGACCAAACTATCACTTTTAAATAGACAAATAAAACGCATCTTTGAATATTTTCGTTTTCGACAAAGTTTTGTCCTTTTTTTATCTCATCTTATCTATGAATGGTTCAAAATAACTAAATACCGAAGTTACTGTGAATTTACTTTCTGCATATGCGCATTTCGATAACTTATTTCTCATCAGTGCAGATAAAATCTAAACGTTTGGAAGACCATAAACTCAAAGATGCTTAAAAACTGATAGAGAACAAATAACCAAAGTGATCTAAATTTAAAGCCAAAATCAGCTAAGGACAGAGCTTTGCATGAGGGAGATACTCCTTAGNATAATCGGCTTTCGGGTCAGCACCGAAGTACTGACTACTGGGCTGGTGAATACCCTCGGGGACTAACAGTCCACCAGCAGTGGAATCGACCCAGTGGTAACAAATAACTAAATACCGAAGTTACTGTGAATTTACTTTCTGCATATGCGCATTTCGACAACTTATGTCAATAAATTCACGAAACGATGGAATAAAATGGAAGTACATAATGTCTTCTTTACAACTGGTACAAATTATGGCAGTTTTGAAGTAATATAAACTTCCTACATCCATACAACTTACCCCTACCCCAACAAATTTACCTAAAATTGTCAATTTTTTGTCTATGTTCGCATAAAAATTACCAGAACACGCAAATTGTGTGTTGTATATGACAAGGTTGCATGAATTGTATTGTGATTTCGTATTTTAACTGCCATTTGTTGACTTAAACTCAATATCTTGCCCGAAATTTATAAAAAAAATGGGCATTTTCTTCATTTCAGATTTATCAAAAGTTCACTGTTAAATCGTTATACATTCAAAATCTGGAGGATATATCTGCAGATATGCCGATTAATTGTTCTTAGGAATATAAAGGTTGTCTGAAAAAATTGCGTAGAAAACAAGGAGTGTTTAATGTGACTCTGAATACCGAAAATCTTACCCCTACCCCAACAAATTTTCCCTAAAATTGTCAATTTTTTGTCTATGTTCGCATAAAATAAACTCAAACACGCAAAATGTGTGTTCAATATGACAATATTGCATGAATTGCATCACGATTTGATATTTTGACAGCTATTTGTTGACTTAAACTCAACATTGTACCCAAAATTGAGTTAAATGGGAATTTTCAACATTTCAGATTTGGTAAAAGTTCACTGTTAACCCGTTATTTATGGCAAGTCTGGAGGATATATCTGCAGATATGCCAAATAATTGTTCTAAGGGATATATTAGTTGTCTTGAAACAGTGTTTAAAAAATCAAGGAACGTTTAATGTGACTCTGAATACCGAAAATCTTACCCCTACTCCAACAAATTTTCCCTAAAAGACCATCAAAGCATCAAAGTAGATTTTGTCTTTTAAATTCGAAACGGTATGAAAAAAGGGAATTTTCGGTTTTTCAGAATTTATCCTGTTTTGAATTTAAGGTGTTAATGTACGTCATAAAATTGAAATGCATCTTGATAATATTGATAAAATATCGTTTCAGATAATCTAAGCTATAAGATAAAATGCCTTTAAAGAATTTAGAATAACTACAGTTTCATTATAAATTTCAAACATATTGTCCATTTACACAAATTTTCGGCACAATTTATTTCATCTTATTCATTTAAAATGGCTAAATCTTTTTCATAAAATTGAAATAATATATTTTTTTTTCAAATACAAAGAAAAAAAAATACAAACAGACTCCAATATAATCACGCATAAAACCATTCGCGAGGTTAATTGCCAAATATGTTATGAAATATTTGTACTATATTATAATTTACGGGTTTTTAGGTTTTTAAGATTTTCACCATTCAACAATAAGAAAGCGAAGAGTATATCTCTGATAAGAAAAATAATAATTTTTTCTGTAATTTTCAGTGACTATTTCATGAATGAAATTTAATAATGAAGAAAAAATCTCGTTTGAAATGTAACATTTATATGTTTATGAGAAAAATAATTTTAGAAATAAAGTAATAACCTGTTCAAAATAACAAACAAACTGATATTTATATATCAGTTTTTATGTTTTTATTTCTATAACTAGAAAATAACTTGAATCTTTTCAAGTTATCAGTATAAGTATATACTACAAAATTTTGATAACATTTTTTGATAACATTTTTTTGCTTTTGTCGGGCAACAGATGAGAGTGTTTGTAAGAGAGCTTTGCAAGTTTGATTTATGTTTGTTGTCAAACCCGCATCCATGACCAGGAAAGACCTGGATGTAGCGTTTTTCGACAATCAACAAAGAATTCCGCTCAAACCGGTGCTAGGGGCCGTCCTGAACTTACTAAGAGGTATGAGCAAAGCTCATTGTTGAAGGCCTCATGGTGACTTCAAGATGAACAACAATAAAAGCGTTGTTCCTTTGCTTGTTTTCCTTTGCTTCGTCTCATGTGCATTTACTCCATATCTTTTCATTTACCATTTATTAAAAAATGAGAAATTTCGGGATTCTACAGTATATATATATATATATATATAACAGGCGAGTCCTTTAAAATATTTACCAATTTATCCTGCAAGTCAGATAATGTCATCTATCTCATCACTTGCTCTGTTTGCCAACAACAGTATGTCGGTGAAACGAAAAATTCACTCAACATTCGTATTAACTTGCACCGTGACCACATTCGGAAAAAAGGAAAGATCACAGGCCACTGCATTACATTTCAATTCCACCGGTCATGACTGGAAACATATGCAAGTAGTACCAATTGACCAAAATCGATCGTGGACAGACACACAGAGGCAGGCTAAAGAAAAGTTCTGGATAGAAAAGCTAAAATCCAGTTTGAACATAAAAATTTGAAAAAAATAAAATATACTTTGGCTAAATTTCCTGCCCCTACCCATTTTTCCCGACATGGCTGAAGTTTTGCTCGTTTGGCGTTAAACACTATTTTTTAGGTGTATTGTTTATAAAGCCGATGTACGGATACTGACAAAATTCTTTTTTCCCTTCTCATGTTACATCTGTTAACAACAGCATCCAACATGTAGCTCTCGATATTTTGTATAAACATTCGTAGTTTAGTCTTTGTAAATAGGTTTTGTTTGATTGTTTCTACTTTTTTTATTGTGTTTTGAAGAAGAGACGGACAGGTCTCGAAATATCAACTGTAATTTTGTGTGCTATTTACTTTGTTCATTTTGAAGTTTATATATATATATATATATATGCAATCAGATTACATATTTGTCTTTGTGTTTTAGATATTGTCCAATACCAAATAAATATGTACAAAAATGATATTTTCTTGTTTTTGTAAGCAGTTGTAGTAATTTAACTTTTCAAACCAACATTAAACATAACGCTTCTAGGTTTTTAAGAATAAAATTTTCTATAAATGTGTACACGTATCAGTATTTCTGTTTTTTTTTTTGTTTTTTTTTTCAAATACTCACGTAAATACGGTTTTCTGTTTAATAATAAACCGATATTGAACGGTAAATCAGAATGAGACATAGCACTGGTTTAAGTATTTTAAGTAAAATTAGTAAATGTTTCCCGTATTTTCTTTAAGGAGAGACAAAAGTTATTCCCCTTTATGCCTATAAGTACTAATTAATTCTCATGTTTTCATATTCAGTAGTAAAAAATATCACAAGACTGCAAAACGAATTTGTTTCTAAAGCAGGATTCTAACACTGGATGTAAAAGTATATCTCGCGATGAAAAAATGCGTTGCCTTGCCATATAATTCAAATTAAATGGATAATTGAAGTGTTTAAGGTCTATACTTCCGTATTGCTTGCGTGTAAAAATGCAAACCAGATTGGTTTGCCGGTTTCTGTTGATAAAAAATGGTCAATGAGATCATGGTTTAACAAAAAAAAATGTTAAAGACTAACAGTATCTTGAAAAGAGGACTAGGTGTGAATTTAACAGTTAATTTTGAACACACTTCCTTACCAAAGATAAAAACAGAATATCATACTGATGACCAAACAATAAAGTTTGTCAAACAAATTATTATTATTATTATTATTATTATTATTATGCAGAGATGCGAAAAACATATTTACATGTCATTAATTATTGTTTTCACTAAGCACGTCTTAATGTTAAAGTTTTGTCTGACTACATGTAGAATGCACATTTTTGGAGATTGCGCAGATATTTCCGTACAAAGTTGAACAGGGATTCTGGATCTCATACATTACTCCACAACTGTTTCACCTGTCATAGATGTATCCGTGCACACTTGTCGACAAGACCATTCAGAAAAAAGGAATTCTTTAACGAGAACAATAAAGTCGTAGAAGTCGTTCCCAACCTTACCCTAGAGACCTTTAACAGAGATTTTAAGGTTTGCTCATAACAAATGAAAACAAAAGTATTTATATTAAATTATTTATAGAATAATTCTTTTTTTCAATCTTAGTACGTCAAAATCATTCTATCATTTATTTTTATTTTATTGCTTAATCATAAAACAGATAATAGGGCCTTCATGAAAAGCGTTCCTCGAGTGTACGTCACAACGTGATAGTGAGACAGTCGAGAATAGACATGTGACCGTTGCTATTTGCATATAAACAGCACATTTGGACATCTTAACATTCTTTATGATACATTAAATCATGTGAAATTGGTTTGACTTTCCTTTTTACCGTTTGATATTTCAACAATTTCCACATGAAATATTTTAGCTCAAATGGCAAGAGCCAGTGTGAGCTTTTGCCATCACATTGCATCCGTCGTCCGTCTCGTAAACTTTTCATTCAAAGATCTTTTCCTATGAAACTACTGGGCAAATAGGATCAAAACTTGGCCAAAATAGTCTTTTGATGGTCCCCTGTATAAAAGGGGTTTTTCAGGTCCGCGCTATATCCAAAATGGCATTGGACAAAATGAAAAAAAAACACATTCAAAGATATTCTCCTGTGAAACTGCTGAGCCAATCGGAACCAAACTTGACCACAACAGCCCTTAGGGGGGTCTCTTGCAAAAAAGGTGTTTTCTTTTTCAAGTTCGCTCTAAATCCAAGTTGGCTGCCTGCGGGAAACACAGTTTTAACATTGGACCCTATGGGAAAACACGTTCAAAGATCTTTTCTGAAACTACCGGGCCAATTGGAACCAGACTTGGCCACAATAGTCTTTTGGTGGTCCTCCGCAAAAAAGGTAATTTTCAGGTTCGCGATATATCCAACATAACCGCCAGCGCGGAACATAGATTTTACATTGGACCGTACGGGAAAACACTTTCAAAGATATTCGCCTCCGAGACTACTGGACCAATTGGAAGCAAACTTTGCCACAAGTCCTTTGGTGGTAAAAAGGTGTTTTTCAGGTCCGTGCTATATCTGAGATAGCGGCAATCGGGAAACATAGTTACAGCATTTGACCCTATTGGAAAAGATCTTCTCTTAAACTACTGGGCCAATTGGAACCAAACTTGGCAACAATAGTCCTTGGGTGGTACCCTGCAAACAAGAGGCTCTCAAGAGCCTGTATCGCTCACCTGGACCATGGCTGACATAGATAAATGGTATTTCCAATAGGAAAAACAAAACATAAAATTTAGTACAATACTTTTTTTTCTTAAATTACAGTATTCTTGTTTGGTTTCCATGGCAACCCAAAGATCCACCATCCATTGCAACCCCTAACAGAACACTATTAAAAAAAATTGGGCAGGGGATCGCCTTATAATCAAGATAATACATATTGCTGATATTAAAACATTCAGACCACAATTCAAATAAAAATTCAAAAATTTGGGCAGAGGTTCCCCTTAAAATCAATAAGGCCAATGTAAAAACTATGTTTCAGATGGTGGCCGTCTTGGATGAGGTACAGACCTGCCAGATGCATTTTTGGATGGGACCACCTAAGCACCATTGTGGGACCATTGTGGCTTAGTTTGGTTCTAATTGGACTAGTAGTTTCTGAGAATAGGACCTTTGAATGTATATTCCATAGGGTCAAATGTTAAAACTATGTTCCCACTGGCGGCCATCTTGGATGAGGTATGGACCTGCCAGATACCTTTTTAGGAAGGGACCATGTAAGGGCCATTGTGACTTAGATTGGTTATAATTGGACTGGTAGTTTCTGAGATCTTTGAATGTCTTTTCCATAGGGTCCAATGTCAAAACTATGTTCCACTGGCGGCCATCTTGGATGAGGTACAGACCTGCCGGATACCTTTTTTGGAAGGGACCATCTAAGGACCATTGTGACTATGTTTGGTTATAATTGGACGAGGAGTTTCAGAGAAGATATTTGAATGTCTTTCCCATAGGGTCCAATGTTAAAATTATGTTCCCCGCTGGCGGCCATCTTGGATTAGGTACGGACCTGCCGGATACCTTTTTTGGAAGGGACCATCAAAGGACCATTGTGACTAAGTTTGCTTATAATTGGACTGGTAGTCTCTGAGAAGATCTTTGAATGCCTTTTCCATAGAGTCCAATGTGAAAAGTATGTTCCCCGCTGGCGGTCATCTTGGATTAGGTACGGACCTGCCGGATACCTTTTTCAGAAGGGACCATCTAAGGACCATTGTGACTAAGTTTGGTTATAATTGGACTGGTAGTTTCTGAGAAGATGATCTTTGAAAGTCTTTCCCATAGGGTCCAATATTAAAACTATGTTCCCCGCTGGTGGCCATCTTGGATGAGGTGGTGCTCCTGATCTCATCTATAATTTTGATTGGTTCCGTGTTGTTCATCTGTATGTGTGCCTTCAGTTTTCTGTTCTGTCTCGTACTCGTATGGTGTCCTTGTTTTTTATGTGCTGATGTTTCTATACTTAGATTGATCGTTATTAGACTGACGTTTCGGTTCTAAATCGGGATTAAACATGTTCATTCTGATCTGCAAACTGTTACATATGTTGTCGTAATGTAGAACTCGTATTTCTACAGTTAGGGTATTTTCTTACTACTCTCAATGCATTAATTGATATATAGTTCAGTGGTTTATGTGGTGTAACGTTGATGTTTAGGTGCACTACTCTCGACGTCTCTACTGCAGACTCATAATTGTTTATTGCAAAAATCTAAATTGAAAACAAAATTGTTTAATGTTCTACTATTGTTAATTACACTCGATCCTATTCTCCCACAGATACAATTATAACATTTCACGGCCACACTACCTATCGCACACACTTCATTTGTACTTCAATTATTCTACTTTAGAATAAGAGTAGTTTATAATCAGTATATAGTCAGAGTTCTCTTTTGTTACAAATATCTATGGTATTCTCGTGATATTTGCAACATTCTGTATTAAATAATTTACTATTTAAAATCAGTTTTTCTAGAAAAAAATTATCATTTGACATGTAACTAGATTAAAAATTGAAGCAAAGTAATACTGTGCAGATACAGACTCCGACACTTGCACAATAATACAATACGACAGCAAAATTTTGAGGTCGTATAATATTGATAGAACAACAAATATTATATTCTGCTAGTTATATAGTTGGTAAAAAACATTCACATTTTTTGTGTTTTTTTTAAGAAATAGATGTGTAATGTGCTTATATATATATATATTAGGTTATGCATCAGAATGTACTACATTTAATATACAGCACAAGAAATACCAATTTATCTTTACCCAACTTTAAACAATATCACAAACGATCCCTCATTCAGTTTTCATAATGAAAATGACAACAATGAATAAAGTAATTTCTACTAATATGCATTAGTACATACTGCAAACAATATATAATAAAAATTACAAAACATGTATAATTCATACTGAAACTCAATACTATAGTAGATCCTTGACTAACATAGTAGAGTCTTTCTTTTTTATGGTAATTTATGTGGTAAGGTTTTCATCTGTTTTCATTCCAAGTCATCTTCACTTTCCCACTCTTCTTTTTCTTCTGTAATTGAAAAATCGGAATTGCTTGTCAGTGTGAAAAAAGATAATTCTCATATATATGGCATGAAACATGTCAATGTTGAGATTAATAAAATATAATAACGTAAAAAGATTCACAAAGATTGGTTTATTCTTATTTTTATTCTTAATTACCACTCAAGAAATGTCAGGTATTTATTTTGAGACAGATGTAATGGAAATTGAAAGTCATAATTATAGCATTGCCAAAAGCATAGCTTTAATGTACAATATAAGATAAATTTTATTAAATAACCAAACCACTGATAGCATTGTTGGAACATTTGGAGTGGAAGTGAAAAACTGTTTTTATACTCCCTTTTCCATTTTAAGGGAGTTCGAGTGTCAGAAATTTTGTAATTAGAATTCAAATAACGAGACCTTTGCTTATAGAATAACATGAGCAAAACAAATTTGAAAATCCATGTAAAAATTTTTTAGTTATATGACGTCAAAATTTTAGCGGGAAACGGTTCTCTCTAGAGTTTTCCTTCATTTCCATTACCTGTTTCTATGCCTTAAAATGTATGAAAATATAATTCGAAGTTTATCAGATTTCGTACATTGCCTATTTTATGCATTTTAAAGTTACCTATGACCACGAAAATGTGATACATGTTCAAAAAAAATTTAACTCTGTTTCAATGGATAAAAACTGAGGATATCGAATGCTTCTGAAATCTGACGCTCATACTCCCTTAACAAAATTCAAGTGTGTTAAAATTTAATCTAATCATTTAAATTTTGTTCTTATATTGCAACAATTTTGAATTGACCTCTATTAAATCCAGAATTATGTGCTTACCATACAAATAATTCTTAATTACATGCATGGAACAATTAAAGAAATATCTTTCCCTTAACAATATATATACAGAAGATAATTATATGCTTTTCAAATGCACTTAATCTACTTCTCATTTGTCAGACAAAGACCTCTTTCATTTCAAAAGATATTTTACAGTACAAATACTGTGGAAGTATTTTTATTCGTGGACATAAATTTTCGTGGTTCTCATAACTTAAATATCGCCATTTCGCGGGTACTTAAAATCGTGATTTTGGTGTTCTTTGCATTGAAACCTTACGGAAAAATGCATTTCGTTGGAAACTAAATTTCGTGGTTTTAACAAACCACGAAATCCACGAAAGTTTGAACCCAACAAACAATAGTTCTTTCACAGTACGTGTCTTTGTGACCACTTTTGTTTGTAATAAGGCCTTTGGTAACAAAGATATTTATGAAACATGCATTTCAAAAGCAGGACAAAAGATGAAAAGAAAAAAGATCTATCTCTTATCAAGCAAAACAGAATCTGTGAAAAAAACAATATTTCAAGCTACCACAGAAAGCAAGTTTTTGTATATAATATCAGATAAATGGCTCTATTGTATTAATAAAGAACTACACTTTGCAACTAGACGTTTATTTTATTCTCCTCTGTTGGAAAAGTATTTGCATATTATTTGGATTGAGTCTGATTGCTAAGTAAGGAAGAATGAATCATGAAATGAATGTGCTGATGCAGACAAATTCGATGTTACTTTCTATATATGCTTAATATATAAGTCTGAGAATACCGGCTAAATGTTTGTTGTTGTGTACCTTTTTTCTTTGATTCTTCTGTTACCTCTTCCTTGGATTTCCTTCTCGACTTTTCCTCCAACACTATAAACCCATAAATTAACTTTAATATGATTGGAATCTTACGATTCTATGTAACTCTACGCTATATTTATTATAAAATAAAGACACAAGGCTTTCGAAACGATATGTATCATTGCAAATACTTTTCAATTTCAAATGTTTAAACCGTTTGATAGTGAAAAAAAATAAAATCTTTAAAATAAAAAAGGTGTCGCTGTAAATTTGATCTTTCTTTTACACAGATACCTCGAGCAGTGCAACATCAATATTATAATTATTGAAGTGATACCTTCAATGCATGTTTCATTGCTACCTTACTCCTAATGGCTTTGTTAATAAACCATTAAATTCAATACAGAGAAACAAGCCCCAACAAAACCTTGCTGGGTTATATTCTCTTGTGTCAAGTGATTTTCACAATTCAAGAATACATGCAAAGCTCATTGTTGAAATCTCATGGGGACTTCAAGATGAAGAACCAGAACAAAAGCGTCATTCAGTTGATGGTTTTTACAATGTACCATGTATTAGTAGAGTTTTTGTCTAATGTGCATTTATTTAATTGCCTTCATTGTATGTTATACAAACGGAACTCAAAAGAATCTTTACACTATGTAAGATGTTCGTACATCCGATTTCCGATTTCGTTTTTGTTGGGTGGGGTTTGTTTACTTGGTTATTTCAATCATTGAAAATTTTGATATTTGATTTTATATGTAAGTTGTATGATTTTCGATTGATCTACAGAGACTGATTTTCTCAGTATCACCGAACTGTACACTTTTACGAAATTATCGTGACGGCGTCAAGTGCGGATTCTTATACTTACGTCATGCTTTGGTCCTTTTTGTGTTCATACGCGTTTTACTTGAATGGAGATTGCATATATAAATTATTGCAATAAACCCTTACAATGAATTAGTGCGTTTTAGTTTATTATAGATTCTATTTATCATTTCGTGAATTACCTATTAAAGAAATATAGGGAATTTTGTTTTTCATACGGACTTTATCATGGCGTAACGCATCAAGCTTGCCCTAACGAGCTCGCTTGATACTGGCTGTGATAAAGTCCGCATCAAAAACAAAATGTTATATATTCCATACGTTGTCTTTTATGTGTTCGGTTAATGCTTTTCCTGATGAGTGATATTCTACTCGAAACAATGTTATTGCTGTTCACTGACACCTTTCTTTTGTAATATCCTTTTTAGCTCTCGTAAAACCCATTCAAATATTGAATCAGTTACAGAATTGAAAAGGCGTTAAGAAAATGGTTTTATAAAACCACCAAATATTATGTGAAATACATGTATAATAAGAAATTTCAAATTAACGGAAAATTAATAATTAACTCACGTTTTTTCAGTTCCTCTATGTAAGCATCTTTTTCAGCAATTTCTCTTTTCAATTGTGCTATATATTCATCTTTCTCTTCACATTTTCGACACACATGAACATGAGAATTCATGTCAATGTTCAGCTGCACAGTACCTACACCACTAGCCTCCTCAATACCATTGGAAGCTGTGGCAGCTGTAGCACCGCTTCCATTATCATCTGAAAAATATATTATCACTTTCTGTTATGTCAATCAGTCAAATGGTGTGAATTCTGTTGGCATGTTAACTCTTTTACTTCAATGTGTGCAACAATTCTAGCTATATTTTCTCTCAACTGAAAAATGTATCTATGTTATATCATTGTCCGGTTGAATATATGTTATAAAAAATAAAACCATGAAGATGAACTTGTCATGTGTGATTGAGTTAAATACAATTATGATATATCTATGACACCATTTATATCTGTAAAATAAAAACATTATTTCGTGTTGTTCGCATTGTACAATAAACAAGGAAGTATGGGATTGAATAATAATTGACTTGAGATCCGTTAAGTAATTGCTACGAATTTTTCACAAAGGTTTCTATTACATCTATCAAAAGACAATATTTTTTCCACAATATATGAGGGATATCAAAAATTTTATTTGGACTTGTACCATTACAGCAAAAGGGCAATGAAACGTTGACCTTCAGTAAATTTGATACGTTTTACCTGTTTCCATTCAGAAAAATACGTACATGTAACAATTCACTAAATTTTGGCCGTTAAAAGTACCAGTGCTAGAGCTGATTTTTTTTATTGTGTGAATACCAATCATAAACATACTTATTAATGAGAATTCAATGCGTGAACCGCCTTAGCTGTTCACGCCTACTACTTTGGACATTTAATGATTGTAAGCATGGGCTATTCGGAATACTTCAGGAAGTCATAAAAACTTGAAATACATCGATATTTTATATTGATGTTTATGCTCTGTGATTAAAGGGACTGTCTCAAACTTTGCATTTATTATAAAGACCGTCTCAAACTGGGCATTTTACACTAATTGGGATTAATTACCATAGTTTATAGTAGTATTGGTAATAATTTCCGACGAATCTAATTGTTCAATTGGAGTAAAACATTTCTTTCGTCCCATCAGAAATTAATTATCCATTTCGTCGTGTTGTTTATAACCAAGTCAACACATTATATGAAATAAAGCCAAGTCGACACATTATATGAAATAAACTATTTTACATAAAGTAGAACAAGAGTTGTCAGAAGACAACATAGCTCTCCGGGGATTAGATTTACCTCAATGCACAATATATTCGAAAGTTATAGATAGGTACCATCAGAAAGCTCTCATCACAAGAAAATCACATACCAAAAAAAACCCTATCACTAAACAACGAAATTCTAGAAGCAATGTAAAAAAATAATTTTAATTGCCCTTAGGGCAAGGTAAAGGACAAAATGTCTACAACAATGGTACAGAGAGCTCTCATCACAAGTAAATCACATACCAAATATGTACACAATATCACTTTCCAAATGAATTCTAGGAGCAAGGTTAAAGTTTCTTTAAAATTGTTCGCAGCGCAATGTCAAGGTCAAAATGTCTTCAAATATGGTACCATTAGAAAGCTCTCATCAAAAGAAAGTTACATACCAAATATGAACACCCTAGCACTAAACAACTTAATTCTAGAAGCAAAGTTAAAGTTTTTGAAAAATTGTCCTCAGGACAAGGTCAAGATCAAAATGTCTACAAATATGGTACATGTACTACCATAAGGAAGTTACATAGAAAATATAAACACCTTACCAAGAGTGGCCTACCTTCTAGAGGCAAGGTTAAAGTTTTTTTTAAATTTGCCCTCAGTGCAAGGTCATGGTCAAAATGTCTACAAGTATGGTACCAGAAGAAATCTCTCATCATAAGGAAGTTGCATACCAAGTATGAACACCCTACCACTAATAGCATACCTTCTAGATACAAGGTTTAAGTTTTTAAAAAAATTGCCCTCAGGGCAAGGTCAAGGTCAAAATGTCTACAAATATGGTACCACTAGAAAGCTCTCGTCATAAGGGCATTACATACCAATTATAAACACCCTACCACTAAAAGCCTACCTTCTACTGGCAAGGTTAAAGTTGGTTTTTTTAAAATTGCCCTAAGGGCAAGGTCAAAGTCAAAATGACTACAAGTATGGTACCAGAAGAAAGCTCTCATCATAAGGAAGTTACAAACCAAATATAAACACCCTACCACTAAAAGCCTACCTTCTAGACGCAAGGTTAAAGTTTTTTTTTTTTNTATGGTACCAGAAGAAAGCTCTCATCATAAGGAAGTTACATACCAAATATAAACACCCTATCACTAAAAGCCTACCTTCTAGAGGCAAGGTTAAAGTTTGTTTTTTTTTAAATTGCCCTCAGGGCAAGGCCAAGGTTAAAATGTCTACAAGTATAGTACCAGAAGAAAGCTCTCATCACAAGGAAGTCAGATACCAAATATCAACATCCTAGCTATTCGGGTCTCAATTCCACAAGCCAGGTTAAAGTTTCTGACGCCGACGACGCCGACACCGGGGGTATGACAATAGCTCTCCGGACATTCGTCCCGGCGAGCTAAAAAATGGCATCGTGAAAACTCGCGGCTTATATCGTACAAGATATATGTAACTAACGTTTAAACTATGAATTATACATCTATGGTATTATAATTAAATAAGGGAGAAGAAAACATCAGCTGAAGAAATTAAATTGCTAATATTTTAGAATATTCTTGGACTAAAATTATAAATTTACTAAGTTAATATTATTTCCACAATCATTCATAGCCCTTTTCAAAAAGTGTTGTTATCTTTTCCTGGATTGAAACTTTCCCATCAAATGGAGGTACAAATACATTTCTCTTCCGGTTATCACTCGTACCGTTGACTAACAATACACAACTTAAACTCTGAATACATTTTAATATAACAAAGTTAATGCAGTGTCAAAGTAAACCACAATAAACAATGACATTGAAATATAATAATGACAAGTTTTATGAACTGTGTTCAGCCGATGAATACTTGCTGTTTTGGGTTTATAACCGGAATTGTTTATTTGTATTTAAATGCCGAAACCGTTGCAATCTAATAATGAACAGTTTTATGAACTGTGTTCAGCTGATGAATACTTGCTGTGCTGGGTTTATAACCGGAATTGTTTATTTGTATTTAAATGCCGAAACCGTTGCAATCTAATAATGAACAGTTTTATGAACTGTGTTCAGCCGATGAATACTTGCTGTGTTGGGTTTATAACCGGAATTGTTTATTTGTATTTAAATGCCGAAACCGAAGGACGGACCAAATGATTTTTTGAAAAGGCCTATACTGTACGCGTAAATGAAAGAAAAATAATCGCTGGTGAGTAAAAAGCGAATTTGCACTTGCCGGGGAATTTATTTTGCCTGAATTAAATGCTTCCACCGTTCTACTTTTATCATAAATGGGACGTGTACCTCTTTGAAGGCCTGTAAAATGTTGCAAAATCTATAAAAAAAAAAAGAAATTCAGATTTATATTTTTGTTGTTGAAATATATCGATGAAAGTATGATTTATATCTTAAAAAACACAATATAAATTGATACTTAAATCTGTATGCATTACAAAAACAAGAGGCTCTCAAGAGCCTGTATCGCTCACCTGGACAATGGCTGACATAGATAAAAGGCATTTCCAATAGGAAAAACGAAACATAAAATTTAGCAGAATACTTTTTTTCTTCTAAAATTACAGTATTCTTGTTTAGTTTCCATGGCAACCGAAAGATCCACCATCCATTACAACCCATAACAGAACACCATTCAAAAAAAATTTGGGCAGGGGTTCCCCTTATAATTAAAGTAATACATAGTGCTGAAATTAAAACATACAGACCACTTTAAAAGGGCCAATGTAAAAACTATGTTCCAGATGTACGGACCTACCAGATACATTTTTAGAAGGGACCATCTAAGGGTCATTGTTGCTAAGTTTGGTTAGAAAATCTTTGAATGTTTTTTTCATAGGGTCCAATGTTAAAACTATGTTCCCGCTGGCGGCCATCTTGGATTAGGTACAGACCTGTCGGATACCTTTTTTTGAAGGGACCATCTAAGGACCATTGTAACTAAGTTTGGTTATAATTGGATGGGTAACTTCTGAGAAGAAGATCTTTGAATGTCTTTCCCATAGGGTCCAATGTTAAAACTATGTTCCCCGCTGGCGGCCATCTTGGATTAGGTACATACCTGCCAGATACCTTTATTGGAAGGGACCATCTAAGGACCATTTTACCATTGTGACTAAGTTTGGTTAAAATTGGACAGGTAGTTTCTGAGAAGAAGATCTTTGAACGTCTTTCCCATAGGGTCCAATGTTAAAACTATGTTCCCCGCTGGCGGCCATCTTGGATTAGGTACGGACCTGTCGGATACCTTTTTTGGAAGGGACCATCTAAGGACCATTGTGACTAAGTTTGGTTATAATTGGACTGGTAGTTTCTGAGAAGAAGATCTTTGAATGTCTTTTCCATAGGGTCCATTGTTAAAACTATGTTCCCCGCTGGTGGCCATCTTGGATTAGGTACGGACCTGTCAGATATCTATCTGGAAGGAACCATCTAAGGACCATTGTGACTAAGTTTGGTTATAATTGGACTGGTAGTTTCTGAGAAAAAGATCTTTGAATATCTTTTTTCCAAAGGGGACATTGTTCCCCGCTGGCGGCCATCTTGGATTAGGTACGAACCTGTCGGATACCTTTTTTGGAGTGGACCATCTAAGGACCATTGTGACTAAGTTTGGTTATAATTGGACTGGTAGTTTCTGAGAAGAAGATCTTTGAATGT
>MJUU01022908.1:82578-99471 GCA_002080025.1 Modiolus philippinarum
CGGACGCCAAGTGATGGCAAAAGCTCACCCTGGCATAGCAAGGCGAGCTAAAAAGAAATTAATTATACGAATAGAAGGGGTCAACTCAACCTTGCAAGAGAGAAAAGGATGTGGAGTAAATGTGCTGAGGACAAGATCACGACATAAACAAGAAAGACCAATTTAATAGGGGCAACATTAACAAGATCATCAACTCTCAAACGGCTCCATGTTCAACGATTAAAGTCATTAAAGGCTCTCTGAAAACAATAATCATTGCTGGTGTGGAGACTACTCAAAGGACAATCTGTGTATATATATATATATATATATATATATATATATATATATATATATATATATATATATATATATATATAACGGTCTATCGTAGGAACCCATATATATATATAAAGGACTGGGCAAAAAATACAGTGCTATATGCATCACACAAAACTGACATTTGAACCCCCAACAAAAAGAGTTTTCATGAGATGATCCGGAAAGGTAAACACGATCACGATGCAGGCCATATTATATAATCAACTATGGAAGTCGGATGCGGCCATTTTCGCGTTTTCGCGTTTTCGTGCTATCATTCAACAACGCGAAAAGGCGAAAACGCGAGATCAAGAACGCGAAAACACGAAACGTCGAAAATGCGAAAAGGCGAAAACGTGAAAAGGCGAAAACGCGAGAATGAAAACGCGAAAACGCGAAATCCCGGACACGAAAACGCGAAAAAATGACATATAGCGTTTTCGTGGGTAAAATCTCGCGTTTTCGTGTTTTCACCTTTTGGACTTTTCGCGTTTTCGACTTTTCGCATTTTCGCTTTTTCGTGTTTTCGCCGTTTCGCCTTTTCGCGTTTTCGCGTTTTCGCTTTTTCGTGTTTTCGCCTTTTAGCGTTTTCGTCTGGGAAGTTTACATCTCACGCATGCTTCATTAATATACAAAAATGTGGTCGTCATGAAAATGCGAGATTTTACCCACGAAAACGCGAGATGTTTACCCCGAAAAAGCGAAAAGGCGAGATCTATTTCATTTCGCGTTCTCGCGTTTTCGTTCTCACGTTTTCGCCTTTTCGCCTTTTCGACTTTTCGCGTTTTCGCTTTCTTGATCTCGCGTTTTCGCCTTTTCGCGTCGTTGAATGATAGCACGAAAACACGAAAACGCGAAAACGTGAAAATGGCCGCATCCGGCTTCCATAATTAACAGAGTGATTTACCAAATAAATCAAGTGAATTAATGATCTGAGAAATGAACTCGAATATAAAACTACACATCAAAATTAGATCCAACTGAACTGTACTGAATGACCTGGACGTAAAGACGAGATGTAAGTTTCATTCGCACACAATGTAACTTTGTGACAATTGATAAAATAATCATATCTAACATGATTTCTTTTAGGGGACGACCATACCATTTTCGTGAGGGGGCGATTTTGTAATTGAATAATTTAATCTTTGTGCCAAAAACAAAAATATTCTAATCCTACATTTCATGGGAAAAAATCATAGATTTTGATTTGAAGAATAGATTTTTGATGCAAATGCAAATGAATAATTTAATGTGATATTGGGTGAAAATAAATAATTTGTGCGAGATTTTCATGTAAATAAATATTTTTTCTAGGAAAAATCGCCCAAGCCATCCCCCAAAAATTAAATGGTCGTCCCCGTATTTATTTAAAGTCGGTTTCACTTCCTATAGATAATGGAAATCTCACGATTTTAACTTTATTTTTACACTGATCTTTATCATACTTAGTATGTATATCAAGAATGATCATACATAATCGAAAAACGTTGAATTCGCCGTATATGAAATGCAAAAAAGTCTGCAGCCATTGGCATTTTCACAATTTTTTTTCAAACAGGTGAAAATTTCTAAGTGTTGGATTGTTCTTTTTTAAGGGCGACCAAGTAACTTGACGAATTAGATGACCCGAGTTGACCTACCTAATAATAGCAAGGTGTACTCGTTCGGGGTTAACAATTGTTATCCACGGACTTTTTGTTTGTAAACACTGAATAGAAATTAGCAGTACATTAACAATTTATTTCAAATATTTCTTTTGGGTTTAATGCATGTATATTTCATTTACATGTTTAAGTATTTTGTTGAATTTTATCATTTACGGGTACGTTTTTTCTTAAATCAGAAGGGGGCCCAAGCACATGGTAATTAAAAGCCAAAGTGAGACTTGTTTATCATCTGACTTAAAGATATACCTGCCTATACATACACATGTACCTATTTCAGAATGGTCCAGTCTAGTCGATAATTGTGCGCGGAAAATATCGTCCATTTAAAAGCATGGAGCATTTTTTAAAAGCGTTTTTTCTTTCAACTTGTATTGGAAATCATCAAATTAAAAGTGGTTTCAGAAGTGTATGATATTTTCACACAATCATGCAAAATCCGGTGCCGAAATATGCAATATTAAAGTTAGCAGAAGAGAATTTCCATTATCTAAAGGAAGTGAAACAGACTTTAGTAACACCCGTATTCTCTTGTGTCAGACATTATTTGATTTCTTCAAATTCGTAAAGTAAAAATTCTGCATCTGAGAATTCTCTTATCCGAACATCCGGACATTTTACCTGTGGAGGAGGTGAAAATTACCACATTTCACTATATATCTAAGTAACTTCAACTTTGATTTATTCATTCATTTTTCAAGATATTTTAATGAAACCCGGATTATGCATTTGGAACATCAATATAAATATCATATCCGAATTTCAAGATCATAGGTATTATAACACCGAATATATATCAATTTAAAATATCGATTTTTTACATAGATTATATAAGAAAACATCGATCGCGTCACCGCCTATCGTCTGCTTGTATGTAGTATCCTCCAATTGATTGGAGCACAATTTTCAATCGGGTTGATTGAAAATCTAAAATGTTCACATAAAAGTTATAATAAAATCTGCTAAAATCTAAAATATATACAGAGGATTTGAGCAATTTCCCACACCTGACCATTTATTTACATGAGTTAATAAAAAATGTTCTACCACAGTGTAAATTAAAACACAACTTCCTTGTAATGGTTTCAATTGACTCTAGAAAAAGCAGTATCATCTGGTAAAAGGTTTTTCTGTACCAGATAGGATGCATCCAAAATGAGACAAGTTAACAAAATAGGTTCAGATTGTAGAGGTTCCCAAAAATTTTGACTAAAACTGTTAACAAAGACAAATTTTAAGTCATTTAAACATTGGGTTCTATACTGAAGAAGAGAGTTACATTTCAAGAGAAAGTGGATAATATCTTCATTTTCCAAACGGCACAGCGGACAAGTTGGATCGACATCACTACCATTAAATTTTTGTAAATCTGTTTGTAGAATATATGTACCGATAAGCATTCTACACTTGACAGAAGCCCATCTAATATCTTTTCTATTCATATTAACTCTTGTCCATATTCTATGAGGAGTTCCAATTTTAAGCTCACTGAAATTGCAATAAGTTAATGAACTTTTTAAAGAACAGTCATCTATCAAGTGTTTAGACCAATGATTATCAACTGCTTTCTTTACTTGAGTTTTCCACATTAGTTTTGATGGAATTTGTTTCATTAGAAGTTCTAAATTTGGAAGGTTATATTGCTCGAGAATGTTCGGTATATAGATAAACCAACTTTTCGAATTTTCTAGTTTGGTATACATTTGACGGACCACAACACTTTTAAGGGTTAAATTTTGACTTCTTAAAATACAACCTAGCAGAGATAATTGACGTAAATGGAGCTCAGCGACAATTGGTCTACTTCCTATTAATAGGTGAGTTATACTCTTTGCTGATCTGGGTGGTAAAGCTTGAATTGATCTCAACATTTTAATATGGAAATTTTCTAATAAATTTAAGTCACACTGTCTTGGAACAAATACTTCTAAGCCATATAACAGACGAGGAAGCACATATGTTGTATACATAGATAAGCACTGTGTTGGAGGGAGCCCATTTGTACCATGAAGACCTGTACCCATCAAGCTATATAGTGTTTTTCTTGCACAGGAGATACGCTCTGTTACATTACATGACAACTCGTTTTTAGCTGCTCGTATAATACCAAGATGGGTTCCTTTATCGCTGATTAAAATATCATTCGGACCAAGTTTCCATTTCAGTTCAGTTATAGAGCTCCTTGTTTTTGGGATAACGATGCTTTTTTGAGGGTGTATTATATATCTTTCCCTACTTGAAAATCTATAAACTACATCATGCATAATTTGTAATTCCTCTTTAGAGTTGGCTAATAAGGCAACATCATCAGCTACAGTAGGGCAGCCTACATAAGTTGTACCAATGAAATAACCCAACTGTTTACTTTCCAGAGAAAGTAACAGGTCATTTATATATAACTTATAAAACCTAGTTGAAAGAATTCCTCCCTGGCGAACTCCCTGTAGTATAGGAAAACTATCACTAGTTATTCCTTTCCATTTAACTTTAGCGGACAAGTTGTTATACCAATTATTGATTAACTTCCAAAATTTTCCACTTAAACCATTTAAAAATAATTTTCGTTTCAAAGAGTAATGGTTGACTACATCAAATGCACGTTGTGAGTCTAAAAGTGCAATGAATAGGGATTCAACTCTTTCTGAACTTTCAATTTCAACTTCTGATATTATAAGTGCTGCCATTGTAGGTGATAATCCAGTAGTAAATCCAAACTGAATCTCTGATTGATGATTTGGCAGAAGGGTTTCAATACGGTTACGAATGATAAGTTCCAAAATTTTACCTAATACAGATGAAACTGTTATGCCTCTATAGCTTTGATATTGCGATTTATCTTTGCCACGTTTTAAAATAGGATGGATAATGCCACCTTTAAACTGATTTGGCACATGCTCAAATTCAATGATAGCATTTAGAAGAATATTTAATGATGGAATCAATGCTTTCTTAGCAAACTTGATATGCTCAGCAGTAAGCCCAAATTCATCAGCTGCTTTGTTGTTATTTAGACCATTGATTGCACTTTCAATTTCCTTATCCGTTATATTGGAAACAGATTTGTTACTTTCCATAAATTGACACAAAACATCCATATCAAAACTGACTCTATCGTAATATTCAACATCATAAGATATACATTCTGATGGCATTGCTAAATCCTCATAAAATGAGGCAAATCCCTTACATTGGCTATTAAAATCAAAGACTAATTGATCTTTTTCTTTCATTACTACGTATGAGCTCTGCGACCCTTGTAATGACTTTTTAACCAGCTTATAAAACTCAATTGAACGATCAGTTTGTGTGAGTTTACCATAGAAATTTTCACGGTCATCATAAATTTGTTTGCGTTGTAAAGATCTAATATCCTTCTTTAAAACCTTTCTTTGAATAGACAGTGGTTGATCTATACCCGGACTCCCGGCATGTATCCACGTTTTATGCAAAAGTCGCCCTTTTTCAAGTAAACAAAGAATTTCAGGCGAGGCCTTCCATTTTGGTCCTTGTAATTTAATTTGTTTAGATGGTACTATTAACTTTGTCGCTCACTATATTACTTTGAAGTTTTTCTACATACTCGACAATTTGATTCGGGGATTCAATTTTGATATCAGGTATAATGACGCTCTCAGAATAAGCATCAAGATCACAATGATCCCAAAGTAAACCGAGTATTTGACTGTTGGATTGATTTTTTACTATGTATAAATTTCACTGTGATATTCACTGTAGCAGAGATAGGAACATGGCTAGAACTGTTGGTACATGTTGGCTGACTTATACTAACTCGGTCAATAATATCAGATAACGCCAAGAAGTAGTCAATTTGGGATTTACCATTGCCATGAATGTATGTTGGCGTGTCATGATCAGCTAGATTAAGGATAAAGAATTGAATTCAACATGCCACTGCTGGTGGACTGTTTGTCCCCGAGGGTATTCATCAATCCAGTAGCCAGGACTTCGGTGCTGGCCTGAAAACCAATTTATATATATAAATTTAAGAAAATTTTGTTAAAACCTAAGGAGTGTATATATTTCCCTCTTGCATAGTTCTGTCGTTAGCTGATTTTAGTTTTACTATTTAGATCCTTTCGGTAATTTGTTCTCTATCAGTTTTACACATATTTCGGTTTATGGATTTCTAAATATTTTGATTTGATCTACACTGAAGAGACATAAGCTGTCGAAATGCGTATACTAGTATGCAGATAGTAAATTCACAGTAACCTCGGTATTTTGTTATTTACACATTATCAGTATCACAAAAATGAAACATAAAACTTTCCAATAATACAATTACCTCTAAAAGAAGCTCCAGTTATATTAATTTCTACTGGAATTGTAGCAGGTACACTTGTGTCTATTTCACAGACTTCAACGAATTTCTTCAGGAATTCACCAATAGCTTTCTTGAATGTTTCTCTGTTTTGCATTATGTCCGGATTTGCAGTTGTTTTAATGACTAATGATCCTACTTCTGCACTAAGTATATGGAAGTTCACGTCTTTTTCATTCCAAATAGCCGATTCAGTGTTTATGATGTTCACTAGTCTTCTGTTGTCCCATGATGCTGGCGTATAAAGTTTGAAGGTGAAGGGTGTTCGAACTAAAACAATAATAGGTGTGATATTTTACATAATCTGTGTACTATAATTACGTCTGTCTCATTGCAAAGATATAACATGGACAGTATGCAATTGATAATTAACTGAGATTGTGTTTCATTATACTAAACGTCTGCCAATATTGATATACGGTACCGTGACCCAAAGAGGTATGGCCATTTACCCGTGAATTTATTTCATTAAGCATACTTATTTTGCAAATGCATCAAATCTTCTCGAAACTGTTTTAACAGGTCATCTGTTACATACACTGTCAGAACAAAATCATTTCGAATGGATTTTCATACATTTAGATAAAAGATTCAGCAATTGAACTTGCCACTTTTATGAAAACCCCATTGATTCTAATAAGAAGTACACTGAGACTGACGTAATCAAAATGTTAGAATTTTTTATCGAAAATATTTTTGTCGAATTTGGAGGTCGTGTTTTCCAACAGACAATAGGGATTCCTATGGGAACAAACTGTGTGCCGCTTTTAGCTGACCTTTCCCTTTATTCGTACGAGGCCAAGTTTTTACAAGGGCTTATTCAAAGAAAACAAAAACATTTAGCCCAGTCCTTTAATTTCAGCTTCCGCTACATAGACGATGTACTTTCTCTTAATAATCCTAAATTTAAGGAGTATTTACATCAGATCTATCCAAATGAGCTTGAAATTAAAGAAACAACTGAACTACTTCAGCTTCGTACCTAGATCTTTTATTGTATATTGCCGAAGATGGACGTTTGAAATCTAAGCTATATGACAAGCGTGATGATTTTAACTTCCCGATTGTGAACTTTCCCTTTCTTAGCAGCAATATACCTACCTCTCCAGCCTATTGAGTGTACATTTCACAGTTGATCCGTTACTGTCGAGCATGTAGTTTGTACAGTGATTTTTTTAACAGAGCAAAAACACTGTCCCAAAAGCTGCTTAGTCAGGGATTTGTTCAACCTTTGTTAATTTCATCCCTCAAGAAATTCTATGGCCGTCACCATAGCATCAATGAAAGATATAACGTGTCAGTATCCCAAATGAAAGTCGACATTTTCAGCTAGATTCATGTCTTCCCGGATTTACTACCGACTTTGACATTTTCCCGGATTGAATCACTCAGTGTTACGGGTGCTGTTAACAGAGCAGGATATGCTTACCCTTCCGGAGCACCTGATGTCACTCTCAGTTTCACTGGAGTTCACACTGTGAGTGCCTTTGTTCTGAGTGTTGTGATTTCTGTTTCTGTGCTTTGTGTCTGTCTTGCGTCGTTGTTTTTGTTTCTAGCGTCATTGTTTTCTGTGTTCTCGTTTTTGCCCTGTCTTTGGACTTCGATTTTTGTGAATTTCACTCCTTTGTTCCTTCGGTATTCTACTGCCGTTGTTTATTGCAGTTTTTGACAAATTTTGATAATTTTTGTAGGTTTTTGTTGAAATTCGTTGTACAGGACATCCACAACCAAACAAAACTGACTGCCATTTAGAAGGCAAAATGTTTATACATTTGCAACAAAAAATTGGTTTTGGTTCTCGGTGTCCTTTGAGTAGTACCATCCTCTCAAAACTGTAAAATAGCTAAAATGGACACAAAAGGCTATTTACAGCAACGTTCTACTGCTAATAGTGCAGAAAACATACAAGAGTAGCATATATCAATTTTATTTTCAAGAAGAACACCTACCAGAAACCACCCTATACGATTTTTGACAACATTCGAGCATATTCTGAAAATGACCCAACATAGGAACAAAATTCACGCCTAAATGGCCATACTTCTTTAATTTAAACAAGATTGCTACGCGTAGTTATGTGTCCCCCGCCGCTGCAGTAAAATGGGAGTGCAATGTGTTACAAGATAAATGGAAATCTATAGGTACTGTTGTATTGCGTCCACAAAGTGGAGTCTTGCAGTATGCATTCCCATAACTCCCACAAAAAAGTGTCGAATCAAAATGGCGGCATAATATGATCAAGTACATATGGTGGTAAACGATCGGAACATATTTCAGTAAAATCCGTTCAGTGGTTTCTTAGGAATTACGTCCACAAAGTGGACCTAAAGTTTTCCTATGTTGTAGTATGCATTCAGTCAATAAAGTCCCATTATAACTCAGTAAATTTTTTCAAATCAAAATGGCGGCATAATATGATCAATTACATAAGGTGGCAAACAATCAAGCAAATTTTCAGCAAAATCCCTTAATTGGATGTTGAGGAGATGCTTCCACAAAGTCTTCCTATCTTGTAGTACTAATATGCATCAAGTCGATAAAATCCCCATAACTCATGTAAAAGTTTTAGAATCAAAATGGCGGCAGGATATGATGCATTAGGTGGCAAACAGCCAAGCAAAATTTCAGCAAAATTCCTTAATTGGATATTGAGGAGATGTGTCCACAAAGTCTTCCTGTGTTGTAGTATGCATTAAGTTGATAAAGTCCCATTACTCCCGTAAAATTTGTCGAATCAAAATGGCGGCGTAATATGATCAAGTACATATGACGGCAAATGTTCAAAAAAAAAAAATCAGCATAATCTGTTCAGTGGTTTCCGAGGAGTTGCGCCCACATTGTGTTCCTAAGCTGTACGGACGCAGACCATTACTATGTCCCTCCGGCGGGGGACAATAAGGACTTTTTAGTTCTTATATCAGTATATCTAAAAATTAGATAGAAGTTATTGCTAGATTAACATGATAATTAAAAATTTATTGTGAAAAGGATGATGGCTAATGTCTTACCGTTTTACATCCATGTTTTCTTTTATTTTCTAATCTATGAACGAAAGTACAGTATTACGGTAACGATGCTTTATTACCTCTAAAGTAAAACGACAATTCTATTTTTCATGCAATGTCAAGTTCATCGAAGCACTGTTAAAGAGCTAACGACGTCTGATTGCCTGTACTAATCAAACTGAATTGAGGATAAATGAACATACCTTTTGGAAATATCCTTTGACCGCTACATCCAAAGCCTGGGTGTTGGATATCTAATCGAATCTGGCCAATATATTCACTGTAACTCTCTGGAATAAATAAGACAAGAAAAAATTATATGGGAGCAGTTTCTAATATACAGAATCACCTTTTTTGCGCCATTGATTTAATGTTGGTACTCCTATTTCAGTGGAATGTCTTAGAAAGCATATGTCTGTTTGCATACACTTTGTTTTATATTAAATCTTTATTCGGAGAAGCCCAGTAAAGGTTTTTATGTCGTCAATTGTATTGATTTGCTTTTGCTCGTTTGTATTTCTTTAGCACTTTTCTCGTCTGCCTTCTATTTGGTCCATATATTAAAAAGGCTGCTTTCTTTTGTGTTTATCGGTTCAATGAACTGTAAACTTGACTTTATCATGTCACTTTACAGTATAAAGTGTCAATAATATCTAATATATGATTAAAGGCTGAGCTGTCTGTCTGTCAGTGTTTGTCGTCGTTTCGTGCATGGCTACTAACGGGGTCTTACCTACGTATTGACTTGTTATCATGGTTGAAGTAAATTTGATATGTATTTTACAGAAGAATTTCGTTAAACCATGGCTGAAAAAATCAATACTGCACATCTAATATACATTTGACCGTAAAAAGATCAAATCGCATGAAGTTTGATTTACACTAAATTGATTCTTTACAAGTTCTTTGATCGTCATTTAGAGGTTGCATGAGCAATGTATCGTATCAAACAGTTCACAACTTACGTTTATTTTTGTTACATTTTCTAAATCCGGCGTTGTCTCAGCTTATCGCGCTTTACCTTTCCTGTTAAAATGCTTTGTTTGGATATCAACAATGTCGGTTGAGAAAAGGGTCCGAAATGCTCGTCATGTGACGCCCGAGAATTCTCGATACGAATGTTATTCGAAAACGTTTGCCATCCAAACATGCCATCTGAGTATTACGACATTCAAAATCATATTTCTGTGCAAAATACAACTTCCGGATACAATTAATACACACAAAAGAGTCAAAATTGAACTCTATAGCGTTTAATGTGGGACCTAAAATAATCTGGAGAAAGTTGCTGCACAGATATAAATTGATAAAGCATCGTCATGGTGCATAAAGGGGAGATTTGTGAAACGTTTATATGAGTATGCTTGTGAAAAAATAACAGTTCTCCGGAGTTGAAACAGACTACCATACAAAGATTGAAAAGTTTGTAAAAGATTTGTAGATGGAAATTAGATTCAACCAAGTATATTGTGAATATATTGATCCCGAGAGTAAATTAAGCAAATCTTCCTGTAAGTCTTCGATTAGATAGTAAAGAAAAATATGCAATACAGATCTAAGAACGAGCTGGCAAAATATGATAAAGGGGTACCATTAAAAACCTAAAATGGAGATAGATAGGGTGCTTTATGAGTAGATCATAGGCCCTTGACTGGAAACCAATAAAAAACAAGGGAGGTGATGTCGGAAAACAACAACTTTAACCCGGATAAAAGCAAAAGACGTAGACTGAAGTCGTGTTTGATTTTATCGAGAGAAGCAACTGGTTCAAAAAAGGACGGAGACTGTTGTTGAAGTGCGGATAACAGGAACAACTATAGCCTTGTTCTCATATAATTCATATATTACCTCTCAATGTATTTTCCTTTTCATCATATGTATCCATGTGTCGAGGTAGGTTGTGCCTAGTTTGTCTCATCATTGTCTCGTCCCGCATGGCGTTAGTAATACCATTTAGCCTCGTATTCAATACTTGACCAATTTTCTAATAAATGACAATAATATTTCATTTATAATCAAAATGCATTCTCTTCTTAAAATTGCTTACTGATGAACATAAAATCAGCCTTAAAACCAGCACAATCATAAAATATATAGTACTTTTATCTGAGGTAATTAGGCAATTTTAACCTGTTCATCACTGTGTTCTTAAGTCCTTGTATCGTCTAAATAAAAGTGACAACAAAAGTCCGAATCGATCAAAGGAAGAGACCAGTAAGGAAAATCCGTATAACATTCGACAGAATCAGGGAAACAGTAATACAGTTGCATATATACAACTAAGCTCTACCCTTCTATGTTTTTTGTCCAGGTACTAAGCTGTAACAAATAATTTTGTTCACCTTTGTGTTGCTTGCAGCAGCAGCTGTATCAAAACTTACTTTATGCCGAAAGAAACACCTGATCACCTGTAATATTATCTAAATTTACGGCATATTTTCCTTTGAAACATGTACCACCCTAAATTAGATGTAATTAACAATATTTATGATATCATCGATGGGTATCTCAAAACATGGAAATTATTCCACTGCTTTTGTAAGCAAGAGTTTCTTATGAACAGTATGACATTATCAAAACTTACTGATATTCTCAACTTCTTCATGTTCTTTGTAAACAAATAGCATATGATAAATCAAAAATTACCTTATCAATACTGAGTTTTCCCAGTAAGTCATTGACATCTACTTTGGCAACGTCGGCGATCTTAATCAACTGAATCTGATGTTCAACAATTCTACCGTACGATGGGATAAAATGTTCTCGCACAAGGTTAACAACTGAGTCTTCAAGCTTGGTCCAAATTCGTACAAAATCGCTATCGTTACAACATCGGGACACAGCAAGTCGATATACTTCCCATCTCTGAAACCGAATCATCTTGATTCTCTCAAAATCTTGCTTCTGAAGCTTGACACATTTGTAGAGTATACTACATAATAGACTGATGTCGACGTCTTCCAAGCGCATGTCTGATCTAGGAGTAATACGACAGAGACAATGCTGCGTCACTGAGCCGTGAACACCTTTTTTGAAATGACCCAAATTTGTTGATCCACTCTTGTCGTACATTTTATTAAAAATGGCTTCATCTATTTCTGCCATTTTCTTTGTTAGAGCAGTTCCCATGGTAACAGATGAGCACTGGCAGCAGTGAGTATTTGGTATCCAGGTATGGAATAAATCATGTTTGTGAGACTCTAAAAATCGTGTAAAACTGTTGTCATAGTTACACAATATCTTAGATTCGGTAAATGCCCTGATGACATCGGTAGATAAATCAACTGAAAACATTAGGAGTCTAATAAAATTCTGTTCCTCTTTGCTCGACATTGTCACTGCAATAAAGAAATTGCAAAGAATTATTGTCTTTCTGGTTTTGTTTGATCATCCTTATTTGATGTTTAATAATGGCCTACATATGTAAATCCAATGTTTAATAATGGCCTACATATGTTAATCCAATGTTTAATAATGGCCTACATATGTTAATTCAATGTTTAATAATAGCCTACATATGTTGGTCCAATTTGTTCAGAATAACACATTCACATAAGTTTATGTCCTTCGATATACAATGTATTTAATGATACAAGACAAGACAACATTTATTACACTGTTAAAAGAGGCAGACGATACATTTGCATACAGAATAGTGGCAAATCAAAATGTAAGCATGTCTATACAAAAGATAACAGACCGGTGGGTGTCAAGAAACATACCTGTCAATGAATAAACAATGTATATACCACAGTGTGTTATGAAACAAAAAATACACTTCATACATACTAAACGATCTTTTTACCCAGATATATAAATTCCATTTTCCAGGAACCCTGAGTACGTATTGCTGAGTTTTGTCTAGACTGATAGTCTTGCAGAGAAGCAAAGACAGATTCTTAAAGAACGTTTTGCAGCTTTATAACCCTAGCAGCAATACAGATCAGAACAAAGCACTCACTTGTCTTATTGGTTCAAAATGTATTTATAAACCGGGAGGAAAAGTTTATTGTTTTTGTCTGATTGATATAGTGTTGGTGCTCGGGTCTTGTTGATAGGTTGTTACTGTCTTTATTTAAAAGGAATAATAATAAAACAAAATTGTTCAAAGTGGACAAATAGAGTGAAAAAAAGTGGGTATATATATCATGTACATTGAAACCTAGCTTATATTTATATTATACATGTATGTATAGTGAAACAATATATAAATTAGTTAAGTCACATTTGTTGACGGAATAAGCATAGAGATTGGGTGCCTAATCAAATTGAAATGCGATGGCCTAAATCTCTTCAGTGCAGATCAATCAAAACCAAAAGATATGAAAAATTTAGTCGTATATGCCAGATATATGCAAAGCTAGGCTAGTTTTCTCATTATACTGCAGCACAGAGTGAAGGGCACCAACAATTCAGCAATCAAGTAGAATTTTATCAAGCTCATCTGTAGATCTAAGTGATAAATTCATGATATTGTTAAAAGACAATAATTTATGATTTTTGGTATCAATTGTAAATTAAATATATTAAATGTACATTGTTTACAAAATTGTGACAAAGAATACCAACCCGGAAGGGAATTCCCAATGTTATATATATCACATAAAAATTTATCTAAATACCACAATTTAAACATCTAAATACCACCGTGCGAATGATCAAGAGTGGGTCTCCAAGGGCGTGGGTATGGCCTTTTTGTGCTTAATTTTGTAAAAAGGGTTCAGATAAAAGAAATATTATCAAAATCGGTATATATATATATCAGGTTCGACAAACTATCTTGGGACAAATTAATGTTGTTCATAGATGTCCGTATGAAGATGCCCAAATAAGGAAATGGAGTATGAATCTTGTTAGATGAGTATGTTTTGTTTCAATTATAATTTGTTTTAATGACAAGATCTCGTTTAATGTAAGTAGATATCCTGTATATAAGAACTAGCATTGACAGTCCGGAAATTTGATATGAAGCTAATTATAAAAGCAGAGAATATGTTTTTTATCTTCCGGATATGGGCGGAGTGCTCGTCTAGTGTCGACGAAATATTAAATATATGATTGTTGCTCAAATTTCGGCGAAAAATCCATATTTATCACAATGGGAAATTCGTTCATAAATAATTACCTAGTACAATTTTGTTTAAATGAATTAGGATGTTCTTTAAGACAGTATTGTATTTATCTTTGATAGAATATGTTCTGTTTGTTCATGGTAAGATTTATAAATAATCTTGAATAATTTTTAACTGGTTTATAAATGTTTTCAGAATCACAAGTTTTAATTCGTGTTCTCACTACTACACTAACAGGCGTAATATAAATGATAACTAATTAAAATTTTCGTATATATATAGTTCTCATTTGAACCAAATAAGGAAAATATCGAAAATAGGGACAATGAACAGATTATCGAGGCTTGTTTAGGGGGGTCCCAATATCCCGTATCCCAGTAAGTCTGGACGAAAATATCCCTTTGAAAATTGAAGATATCCCATAAATCTGTCACCATGCAGTGTTCATATATATTCAAATTATCCGTACCTGTCGATCTTAAAGCAGAAAGATGTGACAATTTTTTCATGTCGTTCCTTCTGCAATGTAATATCTATAATATCTTCAGGTGTGTCGCTACAGTGGAACTTGAAAGAGCGTGCGACGTTCCCTAACGCACTATGTGACGTCAACAGTAGACTTGTGTCTTACGATGATGTGCGAGGATTGGAACCACCACTTGATCCTTTTCGAAGCCCAGTGTGGCTAAATGCTTTTTCCGAGTACACACCATGGATGGTGTATAAAGGTTGGTAATTTTGCGTGAACCGCCATGGTTCATGCCTAGTACATTGGACATTTAATAATTGTAATCATTGGCTAGTCGGAATACTTCAAGAAGTCATAAAAACTGGGAATACCTCGATATTTTATATTGATGTTAATGCTCTTTGATTAAAGGGAATGTCTCAAACATTTCAATTATCATAAGGACCGTCTCAAACTGGGCATTTTACACTAATTGTGGTTAATTACTTTACTTTATAGTCGTATTGGTAATAAATTCTGACAAATTCAAGGGTTCATTTCTGTTGTCCCAATAGCCAAGTCAATACATTTAAAGTTTATATGAAAACTTTTTGACATAAAGTAGAAAACTCGCTGCAAGAACTTGCTTATATCGTAGAAGATGTATGCTACAAACATGTTTGAACTATCTAAATACATCGCTTTTATTATCATAGATGTATTATGCATCAATGGTGTTATAAGTCTAATAAGAGAGTAGAAAAAATCAGTTGAAGAAACAAAATTGCTGATATTTTAGAATATTCTTGGACTAAAATTATAAATAAACTAAGTTAATATCCCCACAACTGTTTGTACTGTACACGTAAATGAAAGAAAAGAAAAGAAATCACTGGAGAGTGAAAAGCGAATTTGGAAGTACCAGTGGAGAATTTATCTTGCCGCAATGAAAATGCTTCCACTGTTCTACTTTTATCATAAATGGGATATGTACCTCTTTGGATGCGTGTAAAATGTTGCAAATCCATAAAAGTTGGAATTAAGATTTATATTTTTTTGTTGTTGAAATATATCGATGAAAGTATAATTTATATGTTAAAAATACAATGTAGATTGATACTTAAATGTATATGCATGACAAAAAAAAATATACACGAATAGTAGGGGCCAACTCCACCTTGAAAGAGAGACGAACTTAGCATACATAAACAAAGCGAAAGGGTGTGGAGTAAAAAGTGCAGAAGACAATATCACAATATATACAAGAAAACTCAATTTAACAGTGGATAAATTTCCAAATGTAAACAGAAGCTATGGACTTAAAATCATAAAATCCAAAAGATACGACAACACTAGAATCATCAGCTCTGAAACGGTTCCATGTTCAACGATTGAATGCTCGCTGAAAACAATAATTATTTTTGGTGTGGAGACTACTCCAAGGGCAATCTATATATAAAAAAAAAAGACTGGGGCAAAAAAATAAAGCGCAGTACACAAAACTGACAATTGAACACTCAACGAAAAAGAGGTATCATGAGGTGTTCCGGAGTTGACGATGCAGCAGGCCATATTATATAATAAACAGAGTGAATGCTGAAACCATATTTGCCAAATCAAACAAGTAAATTTATTGAGAAATGAACTCGGATATAAAACTACACATGAAAATTAGATCCAACTGACCTGAACTGACTGACATGGACGTAAAGACTATGTAAGTGTTCACCCCTATTAGCTGGGTATTGTTTAGGTGAAGGTAAATGTTCGAATATAAAAACCGTACCCAAACATTACCCTGAACCGGGACAAAACGTCAAAATAAGAAATGTGTTTACATTTTCCCTAACCGGGCTAAACATTATCCAACCAGACTTAACCAATTACACGGACTCTTCGTACCTAAACTGTTTGTTGAGAACTCATCTTAATAGGGTTGGTTTCATTCGCACACGATGAAACATCGTGAAAATTTATTTTTTCAGTTAGATACAACGACCGACGAAATCTACAACAAACTTTCAAAAGAAACGAAAACCTGCAATAATGAAAAAAAAAA
>MJUU01022908.1:109476-138238 GCA_002080025.1 Modiolus philippinarum
TAATGAGTAAAATGTTCCTTGAGTCATGACGGAACTTCGTTACATTTAGACCGAAACTGTGCGGTATGGTATTTTTGGAGTTATTGCCCTTTGAATAATTTTGGGTTTCCGTAATTTTTTTTTCTCAGAAACCGTATGTCGAAAAGACCTGAAACCTTCCCCATTGTTCATAAGTCATATATGGCCATCTAAAAATGTAAAATGTTTAGGTCAAATGTCACCGTCCAAGGTCACAGATGACCTTTAGCCTTGTTATCGCTTCAACTCGTAAACCGTAATAGATGGCTGAAAACATATCATAGGAAAAATGTTCAAAAATGTCATAAGTCTCAACTATGTTACATTTGGTCCGAAGAGATTTGACGACTCTTTATATGAGTTATTGCCCTTTGAAAGATTTTGAGTTTCCGTTAATGCTTAATACTTCCAAATGATAAATCGTAGAGACCTGAAACCTTCACCACTGTTTATAAGTCATAAATGGCCATCTAAAAATGTCAAGGTCAAAGGTCACCGGTCAAGGTCACCGATGACCTTAAGCCTTGTTATCGCTATAACTGGTTAACTGTAATAGATGGCTGAAAATATGTAATGGGAAAAATATTTATTATCATGAGACGCATCTTTGTTACATTTAATCCGAAGAGATTCGACGACTCTTAATATGAGTTATTGCCCTTTGAAAGATTTTGAGTTTCCGTTAATGCTTAATACTCGGAAATGATAAGTCCCAGAGACCTGAAACCGGCATCATTGTTCATGACAAGACTTGACCTTTAAAATGGTGTCAAGGTCAAAAGTCATTTGTGACCTTGACCCTTGACATTGAACCTTGTTTGTGGATAAACTCGGAAACCGAAATATATAGCTGATTGAATGTATTTGAGAAAATTTTAGTCTTATTAAGATCTACATTTGGTACATTGGGTCCAAAATAATTGGACCATTGGTTTTGGACCTATGGCCCAAAAACTGTTTTCTGTGTTCCGATTTTTAGGTTTTTTTGCTTATATCCCAAAAACTATAAAAGATACAAAGAAACTATAAGAACAACAAATGTTCAGTTGAACAAGGTCAAGGTCCTTAGCAACAACGTTATTTGCCATGAAAGTCCTTAGCAACCATAGACAAAAAGTTTTGTAATGTTGTAAAGAGGAAATATATGACATTGCCAACCGGAAATGATTTTCATGTCCTTAGCAACAAGCTAATTTTTCGAAAAAGTCCTAAGCAACCGTTGAGAAAAAGACTTACAAAGGTCAGAACTTTTGCTCACATCACATTTTTGACTGATATAGACATCAAAATCAAACTCACTGTGTTGAAGACCATATGGTGACCCCTAGATGTTTTGTTTTTGTCATTTTAACCTGGATATGGGATGTTGTCTCCTTGACATTTACCCCATTTCCTTTCTTTTTCATATCAAATATGTTATCATCGTGAAAACTGGTGAAAGACCTTGCAGTTGTTCTCTGAACAATTGACTTTTTTGATTTTTATTTTTTTTTATATTCTTTTTGGTCCGCCGCAATAGCTGTGAAAAAAATACGCGACATATCATTTCGATACTTAGTGTGATAAATCGACATCACTGTGGGATCTCAAAACTGAGTCAAGCATCTTGACGTATTTTTTGGAACGGAGTTATCTACCCTGGAACAAAAAATCTTGTTTTCGCTTAAAACTCGGGAACTGTTAAAGATAACTGATTAAGAGTAATCAGTAAAATGTTCCTTGAGTCATGACGGAACTTCGTTACATTTAGACCGAAACTGTGCGGTATTTTTTTTTAGTTATTGCCCTTTGAATAATTTTGGCTTTCCGTAAAAAAAAATTTCTCAGAAACCGTAAGTCGAAGAGACCTGAAAACTTCACCATTGTTCATAAGTCATATATAGCCATCTAAAAATGTTTAGGTCAAAGGTCACCGGTCAAGGTCACCGATGACCTTAAGCCTTGTTATCGCTTCAACTCGTAAACCATAATAGATGGCTGAAAACATATAATGGGAAAAATGTTCATTATCATAAGACGCAACTTTGTTACATTTTGGCCGAAGAGATTTGTCGACTCTTTATATGAGTTATCGCCCATTGAAAGATTTTGAGTTTCCGTTAATACTAAATACTCTGAAATGATAAGTCGAAGAGACCTGAAACCTTCACCATTGTTCATAAGTCATAAATGGCCATCTAAAAATGTCAAGGTCAAAGGTCACCGGCCAAGGTCACCGATGACCTTTAGCCTTGTTATCGCTTCAACTCGTAAACCATAATAGATGGGTGAAAACATATAATGGGAAAAATGTTCATTATCATGAGATGCAACTTTGTTACATTTAGTCCGAAGAGATTTGACGACTCTTTATATGAGTTATTGTCCTTTGAAAGATTTTGAGTGTCCGTTAATGCTAAATACTCCCAAATGATAAGTCATAGAGACCTGAAACCTTCACCATTGTTTATAAGTCATACATGGCCATCTAAAAATGTCAAGGTCACCGATGACCTTTAGCTTTGTTATCGCTATAACTCGTAAACCGTAATAGATGGCTGAAAATATGTAATGGGAAAAATGTTAATTATCATGAGACGCAACTTTGTTACATTTGGTCCGAAGAGATTCAACGACTCTTTATATGAGTTATTGTCCTTTGAAAGATTTTGAGTGTTTCAGTTAATGGTTAATACTCCCAAATGATAAGTCGCAGAGACCTGAAACCTTCACCAATGATCAGAAGTCATATATGGCCATCTAAAAATGTCAAGGTCAAAGGTCACCGATGACCTTTGACTTTGTTATCGCTTTCACTTGTAAACTGTAATAGATGGCCGAAGACTTTTAATGGGAAAAATGTTCATTGTTCCGAGACGCAACTTTGTTTCATTAAGTCCGAGGAGATTTGACGACTCTTGATATGAGTTATTGCCCATTTAATACTCCCAAATGAAAAATCCCAGTGACCTGAAACCTGCACCATTGTCCTTGACAAAACTTGACCTTTAAAATGATGTCAAGGTCAAAAGTGAATTGTGACCTTGACCTTTGACCTTGAACCTTGTCTGTGGATAAACTTGGAAACCGTAATAGATAGCTGATTGAATGTATCGGAAAAAATGTTAGTCTTATTAAGATCTACATTTGGTACATTGGGTCCAAAATAATTAGACCATTGGTTTTGGACTAAGGGCCGAAAAACTGTTTTTCGGGGTCCAATTTTAATTTTTTTTTTTTTTGCTTATAGCCCAAAAACTATAAAAGATACAAAGAAACTATAAGAACAGAAATGTTCAGTTTAACAAGGCCAAGAAAATGGGGTCAAGGTCAAAAGTCAAGGTCCTTAGCAACAACGTTATTTGCCATAAAAGTCCTTAGCAACCATAGGAAAAAAGTTTTGTAATGTTGTAAAGAGGAAATATATGTCATTGCCAACCGGAAATGACTTTCATGTCCTTAGCAACAAGCTAATTTTTCCTTAGCAACCTTTGAGCAAAAGACTTATAATGGTCAGAACTTTTGCTTACATCACATTTTAGACCGATATAGACAACAAAATCAAACTCAAACATGTTACCATCGTGAAAACTGGAGAAAGACCTTGCTATTGTTCTCTGAACAATGAATTGACTTTTTAATCTGTTTTTATTTTTCTTCAAATAAACTTTTTATGCCCTCGCGACGATAAGTCGGGGGCATATTGTTTTACCCCTGTACGTCCGTCCGTCCGTCCGTCCGTTCGTCCGTCCGAGGGGGGTACATGGTTAGTCCGTGCAACTCCTCCTACAGTTTTAATGCTAGATAGTTTTTATTTTTCAGATCATTTGTACATATATTGAAGATGTGCATGTGATAAGGATTTTGATTTTGGTGCATTTTTGTCAAAAATATACATTGTTGAACTTAGTCATTTTTGGTGATTTTTCATAGAGGGTATATAATTTGTCCGCGCAAATCCTTCTACAGTTTTAATGCTAGGAAGTTTTTATATTGCAGATCATTTGTACCTATATTGAAGATATGCATGTGGTAAGGATTTTCATTTTGGTTAATTTTTGTCAAAAATAAAGATTGTTGAACTTAGTCATTTTTAGTGATTTTGTGATAGAGGGTATATAGTTTGTCCGCGCAACTCCTGCTACAGTTTTGATGCTAGGAAGTTTTTATCTTGCATATCATTTAACCTATATTGAAGATGTGCATATGGTAAGGATTTTGATTCTGTTTAATTTTTGTTAAAATTATACATTGTTGAACTTCATCATTTTTGGTGATTTATATATATATAATTAGTAATAGGGTGTACATAGTTTGTCCACGCAACTCCTCCTACAGTTTTTATGCTAGGATTTTTTATTTTGCAGATAATTTGTACTTATATTGAAGATGCGCATGTGGGAAGGATTTTGATTTTCATGCATTTTTGGAAATACACATTGTTGAACTTAGTCATTTATTGGGTGAATTATTAATAGAGGGTACACAGATTTTCCGCACAACTCCTCTTAGAGTTTTGATGCTAGGAAGCTTTTATTTTGCAGTTCATTTGTTCTTATATTGAAGATGTGCATGTGGTACGTATTTTGATTTCGGTTCTTTTTTTTTCAAAATACATTGTTCAACTTTTAATTTTTTGTGATCTAGTAATAGAGGGTACATAGTTAATCTGTGCAACTTAGAATAACATATGTTTAGCGGGGGCATCATATGTGTCTTACAGACACAAATATTACTAAAAAATCCCAATTTGATTCAACTTTGCGCGGGGGCATGTCATCCTCTAGTTTTAGAGTGAGAACGGGAATGTCACGAGGGTATAGCAGTGCATCTCCTGCTATGCATGCATTACCCATCATATAAGACATGATATGTTCAAAGTAAAGTCGTAGCCAGGAACAAGTAAACTATGATGGTTTAGACGAAACGACTCAATGCTAGATCTTGTTCAGTTGTGGATCCAGACTCTCTGCTTAAGGGGAACCCACAGTTTTTCCGTAAAGCGGCCCCAGAAACTAATTTAAAAAAAACGGGGAGTTTTTAATTATTACCAACCTAAAGGTGGGTCAGGGCACACCTCCTTCTGGATTCGCCACTTTCTAGTGAAACGCGTCGGTCGCAAACTACGAGACTGTTACATTGTACCTGTCATATAACTCGTATTGGCGACCGCAGAATTAACGATAACTTAAGGAAATTTCTTATTATAATTGAGCCGATACGTGTCGCTCGATCCTGATACGTGTTGTGCCATTCAAATGAAACACAACTAATGTTTGAATCTTTTCCTATTCCTATGTTCACCCCGTTACACGACAAGCGTAGTAATATTTCAAGACAATAACGTAAATTGGTTAAATTAGTTTGAATTCCTCAGAAGTAAATTGAATACTGTATGGTTGTTATATTTCGCGGGATATCAATTTTCGCGCTATTCGCGTTTAAAACGATAACTTCGAACATTTATACCCTCGAATATTTTACTGTAAATTTGAATATAAATAAACATACCGACTTAAACTAAAAATCTGCGAATACAAAACCCCGCGAAAATTTCATATCGCGAATATAAAGCCCCATACAGCACTTCATTTTTAGCACTTCATGGAAATGTAAAGGCTTCGTGTCCTATACGTTACACAGAATGTCTTTCGATGAAGACTTTTACACCTCAATGAAACACCAAACACGAAGTATTCAATTCTTAAATAGTTTGTAGCTTTTCTAAGTACATATTTACTACAACACAAGAGTACACCTACTCTTGGTAAGGTCTTGAACAATACCTGTCGTATTTCTACCAGCGATGTCACTTACAAGGCATTCATACAAATGAAAAGGTAGTTAATAAGGTAGAAAAAGAACATGTTTAATCATAATAATTCATTCCAGGTTTGTTCCGCTCACCTGTATTAATAAAACACCTGCATATGAATTCATACAATAATTTTCATCGTACTTGCAAAATCAGAGTTATTTAATCGCTTGTAAATGGCAGTAAAAAGATCAGAAATGGTGGAAGGAAATGGTAGGATATGATGTATGTTATCAAAAAAAAGTTTCTTACAAAACGTAAATAAACCTGTGTTTGCAATTAAAGTAAACAATGCTGGAGAAATAAATTTAGAAAATAATTGAATTTCTCGAGTTCCCATCGTTATTTATGTTTGTCGTTTGTCTTTTAATTACATGTGTTTTCAATGTGTATTTCCTTTATGGCTTGTGGTCTGTGATTGGAATTTTCGGGCATTGTGGGTTTTTCGTGTTATTTTTTCTCTTTTAATGTGATAGTTACAGTTTATTTAAGAAATAAAACTTTACTAGACGACATTTGACGAATTGAATACAAAAAAGCTTTCTTTCCTCCAATCCGGAGTACAATGTACCATTACTTTACACTTCAGGGAATCAATATACACCTCTTTACTCCTGTAAAGATTTAATTTTAATTGCGCGTTTTATAAAGATAAACTCTGAAGTTTTTGTGCGAAATACTTGAAGACAGTTTGAATACTTTACCATTTCGTAGTTTAGAATTTCTATATATTTTGTATTCAACCATTGAAGCACAGCCCATTTTTATACATGGGCGGGATTATATGATTTAACGCTTTCTTATCTCGTTAAAATTTAATACTTTCTCATAAAAATAAAATACCGAATGTTACTTGTGATCAGTTTAAATTACGTATAATTAACATATTAACTCTATTCATCCGAAATTTTTTAATCAAGTAATAAACATGCAGAATATAAATGATTTGTATCTAACCCCCAGAAAATGAATATTTTACGAAAATCGTATTCAAATCTATGCTGCAGAAAGGTTGAATTAATCATATTAAACAAAATACAATTTTTTTTTTCTAGATATAATATGTGTTTAGGAAAGAAACGAAATTGACATATATTTGTAAAGGACCACTAAAAACTTTGAAAAAATGATGTAATTTGCACATCAACAAAGTTACTTTAAGAGATAATAAAAATCCTACAAACATGAACAAATATTAGAATATTCACAACAAAGCCTACGATATGAACTGACTCTATTGTCGACTCTATCAAAGGCTTAAGATATAAATAAACCGATAAAATGTGTACCTTGCATCCCGTCTTTGTCTTTAATTTCTGTAATTCTACTGCAGTTCCCTTGTGGTTTGTGGCCTGTTATTGTAGTTTTTGGCCATTGTAGGCTTTAACTGTTATCTTATGTCTGGGAAACAAATGATTTCATTAAAATGTATATGGCAACATCAAACTTGAACGGAGTTGATAAAGGTCTCGTAAAGGCTCCTACAATTCAATATGCTGGGTCCTTCAATCTCACTTATGACTACAATTATGATGATATTTTTCCATTAAAAATGGGACCCAATTAATATATCCTCCAGAGTATGAAATAAACGAAACAATAGAAACTACTAGATCTGCATCTTTTTTTACTTTTTACTTACATCTTGGATTTGAGGAAAAAAGCAATTCCAATGCTTAAATTTATAACAAAAGCGACAATAAGCTCAAAATAATTAATTTACTTACCACGTAAAGCCTCATTCCTTCTTTCCTACTCAAATTATTCTGACTTTCTCATTAAGACATAGTTTTCTCCGCGATAGCCTATTGATCAGGGCTTCAACAATTCGGACCAGCAGCATCTCGACAGCAATATTGCTATTGAAAGGTCATAGAAGAAATATTCATCCCAGTACTAAGGAAAAAGTAAAAAATGCAGTCACAGTTCGAACTGAAACAACATTTGTTATAAGGTATGTACCTAAACGGCTGCACATATTGTCGCAAGCGACAATATTTGTAGGGGCGACAATATTTGCTTTAACAAGGACTGATAATTACAAAAGTTCTTAAATAGAAATCCTTGTTACAGCAAATATTGTCGCCCCTTCAAATATTGTCGCTTGCGACAATATGTGCAGCCGTTTAGGCACATATTGTCGCCCGGCACATATCGTCACCTAGCTACCTTGTAAAAAATGTAGTTTCAGTTCGAACTGTGACTTAAGATTACTTTTTCCTTAGTACTGGGATAAATATTTCTTCTACGACCTTTCAATAGCAATATTGCTGTCGAGATGCTACTGGACCCTTTATTAATGCATGTGGAAGTTGGTCGAGCGATCAAACCTTTCTAACCCATTATTTCTTTAAAAAGGTTTCGACCAAGTCGATCTGGACCATTGCAGTTTACAGTTTCCTTGTGGTTTTTGCACCTTCTTTGTCATTTTGCACTTTGGTGTCGACTCCAGATAATATTTTTCGGTAATTTTATCATTACCCTTATTTATCGAATAATAATTTTTGCTGAAACGTGTCCGACAATGGTGAACATCCTTACTCAATTACTTATTAAATATAAATTGATGTGTCAGAATACGGTACGCGTAGAAACTTAAGAATTAATAATAATAAAAAAACAAGAAAAACTGTTTGAATCAACGGTAGCAACAATTAAGAGAAAGAATTTGAAAAAGTATTTACGAACAGTTTTTGGGAAATGTTTCAACAATAATAATATGAAAACTGGCTCATATCATGCTGATCTGTAAACAGACGGAAAAACGGATTCATCTGACGACGTATTTAGAATCGTTCATTGGTAAAGTTATTGAAGAAGTTGTTCATAAGCAAATCAAATAACTCCTACTATGTTTATCAATCAGATTTTTACTGGGCATTTATAACGTGGCTATGAATTTCTTTGAAGGAGTAGGTTCGGTATGCCCGGTTTTTTGCCCCCAAAATTAAAAACACATTATTGGAGATGTAGCACTCTTGTCACATTCAGTTGATTCAGTCGATGTTTTGTGAAAACATATCCTCAACATGTTTTTGCAGTGGCTCGAACTTAGTCTGAAAACGGAACTGCAACAAATTTGTAAAAAATTGCAGTAATTTATCAAGTGTTTGGGTCTGATATTAGTGTTTAACCAATTATTTCAAGTATTTCATGTATACTTGATAGAAGCCTGGACTTCTGGTAAAGCATTGTCGCATTACAGAAGAAAAATTTCTCGAAACAATTTGATTAAGATTCATTATGTATTTCATTAAAAATTGGCAGTATGAGTGAGAGCCCACTTGTAAAATCTTCAGGCCATTGGATCCATAAGCCAATTTAACGGATTCATTCCGAATACCCTGTCTGTATCCAATATTACCTGAAGAATGTTTTCTTGATTTTTTTCAGTTTCTATCATACTTTCTGATGTTCTAATCATTTATGGTGTTTTTATTAGACCGCAAAAAATTTGAAGTAGTATAATGGTATGGCGCTGTCGTCGTTTTCTGTAGACACTTTTGTTTTTGGTCAATAACTTAAGTTCAATTGATCAATCCTTATGAAATTTTAACACAATATTCCTTAGCACAAAAGAAACGTGTGGGTTGGTTTATGACATTGTGCCCCTCCCGTTTATAAAAAGGGGACCAAAAAGGACAAAATTGGGTTTTTCACATATTTGGCTGTAGAATTTTTATTATTAATCAGATTTTGATGGGGCTTCTTTCATTTAATTACTGAGGAAATTTCCAGTCAGTAGTATGTCAACGGATTTCATGTCGCATTAACCGTTCATGAGATAAATAGGGCCCAAAAGGGGCGATTCTCAAAAATTATATATTTTTTTAATTTCTAGTCCAATTTTGATGCAGTTTCTTTTATTTGATACCTTATACAAAATTAACAGCACTTAATTATTAAATTTTTGATAACTTGTTTCCTTTTGGAGATATAAGGGGCCAAACGGGGTCCAAATTGCAAATAACCTTAATTTTTCATTTTTCATCGGATTTCCTTTTTCTCTTAAGATTTCTCTTGTCAGTTTTCTGTAGTATACCAACAGATTTGGGGTATTTCTTACTGTTTCTGAACTATTAAAGGTCAAAGGGGTCGAAATTGCAATTTTTGAAAATATGTAATTTACAGTAAAATTGTTATTTTATTCGGATTTCAATGACTTTTTCCTTTAATTCATCTTGATGTACGCTGTTAGAAGTATGTCAACAGATTTAGCGTAACTCTTACAATTCCCATTCTTTAAGGAATCAAAAGGGCTTATATTTGTGTCCATCAAGTTACTGTGTCAACTCTTAACTGTGTCCACTTTCACTTTGTTTAAATTTCTTTGGTCGACATGCTGCGGTCGTATCATGCTGCGCTCAGCGTAGCCCTTTATTAGAGAATTGTTTAAAGTATGACATCTTATTTTTAATCGAAATGGAAGATTTTGCTGACATATATAAAATTGACTTGTTGTTAAATTACTGATGGGAAACAGTTAAAGAATCCTCATTTCATGATTTGTGACACAAGTATTGGTCCTTCGCTATCTGTTCTTTTAACTATTTCTGATAATTAAACGACTTTTTGATACATTTTTACAATGTGTGTGACTTGATTTGACGGTCCTTGTACACGTATATACAATATGATTAGGTAATAAGATTAGATTCATCAGAAGACGAATTTAAAGGTCAAAAGCATTTAAGTATCAAAAATAATATATCAATGACGTTCAGCTTATTTCTGCAACGAACTCGAACAATACATTGGCAAACAAACACCAAAGCAAAAAAATGAGGAAAGAGGAAAATCTAATATCAAAATTCCAATATCATGGCAGTTCATATCCAGCATGAATTGAGCCACCATGGCAAAGACAAAACAAATAAACAAAAATGAACAAAACAAAGCCACAAAATTAAAGCCCTAGCAGTGTGAACCCCTAGAAAAACTTACTTTTCATCAGGTGCTCAACAAGAGTCGGCATGATCTGCTGCACACGTGGCATCCGTCATACTGCAGGTGAAAAGTCCGGTAATAAAATCTGGATCTACCAAAATATGTCTAATCTCATCTGTGAAATAGAAACATTGTAACGGTCTGTCAAATCATGATGACGATTGTAAAATTGCTGTTGTGACAATTGCAACAGTGACTGAATATACTCTTGATATAAGTATTTTAGACAGTAATTTCGCGCTTTTGACGAAATCGCTGTAGAAATTACAAGCCTGTCAATTGCCAAATCAAGATATGAATTTAACATATATTCTTACTTTCTCAGATGAGGTTAACTCGAAATTACATACTTATATTGAAAATGAAACAACGCTAATGCGAATACAGAAGGAATAAGGAAAGCGATGACCACAAAAATCGAGGTCCAAAGACATTGCGAAAACGGCAACAGAGAAAAACAAAGACAAAACAAGGACGTGAGACAGCTACAATGCACGGAAATAAAAAGTCGACATTAAGAACTAAGGTACTCATAGTGTGAACTCCCGTGAAGACCGGGAGAGACATTAGGTGCTCTAGAAGGAAAAGCTTGTCCTGCTCCGGTAGCGGCACCCGTCACACTTTCAGTGAGTCAAATCCTGTTATGTCAATTCCGTGAAGACGTGAAATACACCTGAAAATGTCTGTTTTCATTTGGAGCCCATACATGTCATATCTGTCGAAGATGTCATGGTGACGGCTATAGAATTTTTGAAGGGATGAAAGTAACAAAGACTGAACAAATCCCTGACTAAGCAGCTTTCGGGGCAGTGTTTTTGTTCTATAAAAAATCACTGTATAAACTACAAATAAATCACCCCACAAAATAAATAAAAGCCATTACTAAAATATACAAAACTTTTGTTAGTATGCATGAGAAAATTTAGATCGTCGAACCAGAAAAAAGATATTAAAAAATTAAAACTTTATTTTGCAATTATGCTATAATGTCTTCACGAATTTGACATAATCGGTTTTGGCTAAACACTTGATTGACTCACTTATAGTGAGCCGAGCAGGAAATGCTTAACCTCCCGGAAACCTGATGCCACCCCGGTTTTACGGGAGTTGACACTGTAAGTGTCTTAGTTCTGAATATCGTCTTTTATTTAGGCGCCTTGTGGCTGCCTCACGTCCTTGTTTTGCCTTGTTTTTCTCTGTTGCGGTTTTTTTGTCATGTTTTTGTGATCACCACTTCCCTTTTTTCTTTCGGTATTCAACTGCCGTTATTTTCTAATAGACAATCACATTTACTCTAGGAAACTCTATTTTATTCCATGAACTTGGGTTCGGTTAGGAAAACCAGTTTATAAAGCGAAACTATTTTTCCATTAAGGAAAACTATAAATTGTCCAGGAAACTATAGTTCAGACCACCAAGGAAAACCAAAAACTGGTAAAAGAATGGAGAGGTAGTAATGAAGGGGGACTTTCGACATTTTGTCTCCTATTTGCACTAATGAAACCTAGGCTGTCCGTAATCCAGTGAAAATTACATATGACAAAAGCACATATATCAACGGTCAACATTTTTACATTGAAAGGTGATAGATGAAAATAAAGTCTTCAAAAGTTTCAAATTAGAGCTATCACGAAACTTTCTTATTAGTATTAAGGAGTTTGAACTTTTGCGTGAAGCCATCACAGCTTTTCTGTCCTTGATCAAATTCTTTAAGAATGCTTACGCTTTTCTTGTAATGCTGTGTTATTTGATGTCATGAATCGTATTAACATGTCGTGACCATCTGTAACAAAGTGTATCTCACTTCCACTTCTCTTAGGACAGAACATCATATGCTTACTTCACGCCAATCAGAAAGCTGGTTTTTAGTCTAACCTTTTCATCTGCCTTATGTATGAAACAGTATACAAACATATTTTATATCACGTGCTCCCCAGATGTAAATACAAACTAGACAACACCATCATCATTAGCAAGACCCTTCGCGTGATTTTCATTTTTACTGAGAGTATTTATTACATTCCACAAGGAAGTAGTGGATCAGTTTTCGACGGACATATATGTGTTTGCGTGTATTAACAACTACATACTAACATTGCAGGTACTCGTGTCCCGAAAATTTTATGTTACTGGGTTTGATGCGATTGAAGTACTCCTTTATAATAAATTTTCCTATATAAAGGAGTATGTACAATAAAGGGCTTCTTTGCCCCCTCCACCACCCACACGAACATTCAGTGAATTAAAATTTAGAGTCAGTCGTAATAGTAGAGCAACTGAAGTCAAATTCCTAAGATTTTAATCAATCCACCTAACATCAGGCTACATTATACATCATTTGAAAGGTAATTTTGTTCTCTATCCATTTTTACCGTTCGTCAAATTTGGAAGTGGTCACGATTTTTTTAAATGAAGGTCAAAGGTCAAACATCTAAAATTCTGGTAAGCACATTTCAGTCACATTTCAATCAAAAATTTCAAGTTGAAGTTAAAAAATTAAGTTAAATGATTACAAATTTCTACAATAATATATTTATGAACCGTTGATAACAATTTAGATTACCTTTTTACATAAAGCGATTCACAGGGTACGAATTTATGAACGAGGTCCAAAAACACGACTTGCTCTCCATAAAAGCAATTTCTGAAATGACCTTGACCTTTTTAACTTTGAGATTAATATAAATTCCAACGATATATTATATAGATGTTTTAAGTCAAATGAATGGGCATTCCTCTAACAAATTAACTCATTATTGACCATAAAATTGACTTAAAGATTAGAATTATAAACTGGCATATATAAAAGTAATGTCTTGTTAATTAGGCGAAATAAATTATGTCGAAACCACGAAAAGGTCAGAGACAATATGGCAGGAAATTTTTAAGTTTTGAAAAAGCATTTATATATATTTTGGCGGATTTTTAGTACTTCTCATATTTTGTTTCTATATTTCTTCACTTTAAAAGAAATGAAATAAAGTTTACTTTAGTTCATAGAATTAAGCACAATTAATGAAACCCATTGAAAAAACAATATATTTCTTGTGTTTTTTTTATAATTATTTTACTTATATCATATGAGCTCTTATATTTGAGAGGAAGTAGAATGAACACGTTCTAACGCATTTGACACATCAACCTACATTTCATAGATCATCATTACTACTCTGTGTACTAAACTTATTAACCCGTTGAACAAGCTAATTCATAAAGGATATAAATACAGCATTGTTGTTAAGTCTTTACTTTTGGTTTTTGTTGGCAAAAACATTGATCATCTCCTGAATGCTTTACACCATAACTAAATTTAAACAATTTTTCATATTGGCAGTATTTGGCATTGCACAGTATCATGTTCTTCTTTCATAATTGATGATGTTGTTATACCAAAATTATTTAGAAGTATTTCAATTGAAGTTTCATATGTAAGAAGGCTTGATATCTTAGTCAACGGAAGCTATGTCCTTAGCTAGCTGTCAGTAACTGCGAGCATTTGTCCGGACAGTACTTGTGTGTATTGTTTTCATATTTTATGTAATTCATTGTAAGGGTACTCGTCTTGATAAGTTGGACCTTTTTCTAGTTTGATTTTTACTGTGAGTCTTTTTGTGTATTTATTTTTTAGCCATTCACCACACATAGGGGGAGGGTTTGGATCCAAGAAAACGAGTTTAACCCCACCGCAATTTTTGCGCCTGTCCAAAGTCAGGAATATGTTGGTGACTGGCTTGTCCGTGTCTTCTTATGAAATTTTAGTTTCTTGATATTTGGGTTATTGGATGTGGTTTGTTTCCATTGATTTATTCACTTTTTTACCTTTTTGGGGCCATTTAGGGCTTGCTATATGGTGTGAGGTTCCTCACTGTGTTGAAGACCGTACGGTGACCCCTAGATGCTTTGTTTTGGGTTGTTTTAACCTGGATATGGGATGTTGTCTCCTTGACATTTACCCCATTTCCTTTCTTTTTCATATACGAATTTTCCATATCATTCCAATTCATGGTAATTGTCATTAAGGTAAGTGAGAACCGAACCTTTAATCCAAAACGAACAATCCAAGGACAATGGCAACATCAGAAACAAAAAAAAAAGAAGAAAAAGCAGAGACACAACATGGGTACGGTACAGAAAAGAAAAATGAAGACACACACACACATAGATGAACAACACGGACCCTATAAAACCATGGGTGAGATCAGGTGCACCGGTAGAGTTAGCATCTCCTGCTTCTTATAAGACACCCGCCGTGTTGAACATGTTAAATCCGGTAGTAAAGTCAAATCCGGTAGAGGAAACAACAATTAAGCTTTAGAGGAAAAGGTCTGTTGTTATCTGGGAAACAGATATCCCATATGTTAACAAAGGGTTTTCACAAGCTTCGGTACCATAGCAATGTCAAGATTCTGTGCAACTCAAGTTCTGGTCATAACACATGCATGATTTGCTATCCAAGATACAAAATACTGAAGTTGCAGACAAAAGTTTCTTCCTTTACACTTGCAGATTAAATCTTACAGAAAATTCCCGGTGCACAATACTGGTTCAGGACCTTAGGTTTCTTATCGCCTCCCGTAGATATACGTTGAGCTAATCGATGTTTTTGCAATGCGGCTAGACATCAATATTTGTTTCTGAATAAACATCCTTAGCACAAACTGAATAAAGGCCAACTCGCTATGAAAACAAACTAAGCTCTTATCTTGTTAACTCTGGGCGGAAAGAAGCAGAATTGGATATCTAGCCACACGACCTTTCAGCTAACCGTATATCTATTGGTGGCGGGAAGGAGCTAAAGGCCCTGAACCAGTATTGTCCACCAGGAAAATGTATATTGATTTTCTGCGAGATTTAATGTGCTCATGTAAAGATAAAAACTTATATAGCGGAATAAAGCCTCAATATTTTAAGGTGTTAGAATTTTGATAAAATGCTCATGCTTGAGATATAGGTATATTGCTGCTTAGAAAAGGAAAAAACACAATCGGGAAGTTAAAATCACCACATTTGTCATATAGCTTAGATTTCAAACGTACATCTTCATCAATGTGCAACTAAAGATCTACCTAGGTACGAAGCTAAAGTAGGTGTATCAGTAGTCTCTTTTTAGTTCATTTGGACAGATCTAGTGTAAATATTCCTTAAATCTTGGATTTTTAAGAGACAGTACATTGTGTATCTAGCATGCCCGTGTCATGAGCGGAACTTCAGTTGCACAGAACTTTGTCCTTGTCAATTACTAAAGTTGTAAAAACCATGGTCAAAATCTGATGTCAACATGAATGATGATGAAGATGAATTGTAATGATATGAAAAACTCGTATAGTACATAGTAAATAGTAGGGACGGTCTGTGAAGTGTACCTTCGCTGCCACCTGATTTGTTCAATGCATTTGAACATGTACATGTTACTTCTTCTGCAATGAAAAAAAAATGAAAACAACCTCCTCCCCCAAAAAATAAACAAAACACTAAAGAAATTTATAAAGTTTTAAAAATACCTTTTCATAAATTTGTAATTTATTTCTTATGATTATATGAAAACGAAATGTAAAAGAAAAATATGAAAAAACACAAATTTCAAAAAATTATAAAAAGTACTAAAAATCACAACAAAATATATAAATAAACCTACTTTTTAAAATAAAAAAAAACTTCCTATGGTATTGCCTTTGACCATGTCGTAGTTGGTAATCGTCCTATGATGTAATTTATTCCACTAAACTAACAAAAGACTACTTTAATGTAAGACCAATAGGACATTCTGAGATTTTAAGTCAATCTAATGGTCAAGTATGGGCGTAATTGTCAGATGTTTGACCAATAAACTCTTGGTATCATTTGACTAAAAACATCTATAAAGTATGTCATTAATTTCTATGTAAATCTCAAAGGTCAACAGGTGAAGGTCATTTCACAAACTGTGTATGCAGAGAGCAAGTCATGTTTTTGGACCCCGCTCATAAATTCATCCCCTTTGAATCGCTTTATGTAGAAAGATGATCAAAATTGTTATCAATTGTTTATAAATATGTTAATGTAGACATGTTTAACCATTAAAGTTAATTTTTAAACTTCACGTTTAAATTAATGACTGAAAAGTGACTAAAATGAGTTAACAAGAATTTTTAAAGTTTGACCTTTGACCTTCATTTTAAAAAATCGTGACCACTTCCACATTTGACGAACGGTGAAAACGGATAGACTACAAAATGATCTTTCAAATGATGTATAATATAGCCTGATGTTAGGTGGGTTGATTAAAATCCTAAAATAGACGACTTTTTGAATTTCGTTTCTCCACTAAAAGTGCACCTTACTACTCAATATCATTTGGTATCAGGTAATGAATGGTAGATTTTTGGCTTGAACGACTCTAGCGTATTGCTGTGTCAAAGTATTTTTCCGTTAATGTTTCCCATTACAAAATAGTTTTGCAGTTTTTTGACTGAAATCACAATGTTTACTTTATTTTTTAGGGTAAATGTCGTAGCATTAAAGGAATTGATCGTCAAATAATATTCACACATATAGTCATCAAATCGACAGAAATGTAATGCAATATAATATGTCCGTAGATAATTGTTAACATCGCGTATTTTCATTTAAACAAAATACTAGTACTATCGAGACAATGTCTTGCCTTCTTGTACCATGTTTTTGACAAAGCATTTACCAGTTATATTTTTTCAGATTTGTATTGAGTTGTTGAAAAGTAAATAAATATCGTAAATTTTCATCGATTTTGTTCTTTGAAATCCTTGATTTTCTTTTTGTGCATATATTTTAATTCAATACTTTATCATGTATTTTGACATAATTTCAACTTTTTGCCTCTTTTCAAACGAACCCCATTAAAGTGCTTTAATACATTGGCAAACGAATACCGAAGCAAAAACGAGGAAAGGGGAAATTCTAAAATCATAAACCCAAAATCACGTCAATTCCCAGCAACATGAATTTAAACAGAAACAGTATGACAAAGACAAAACAAAAAGGAACAAGAACAAGAAATGTGATATTGTCTAAATAAACTCTGTTCTTTGTTGTAAACTCTGTATAAATCAAATTTGCTGAACACTTTCTTGTATTTTCTCTGGGTTTGATCGGTATACAACAGTAATGCAAACCATTTACACAACACATAAGTAGCAGAAGTACATTCCTGTCAAAAATACACTACGATATGTTGCAATTTTTTTTAAGACCAAAAATACAAATTTGTTTTATACACAAGTTACGTAAAAGGCATAAAAGAAAAGCCAAAAGTTATCTAAAACCAGATATTGTACAACGAGACACTTCTCAAGAATATGACATTTACCCCATTTCCTATCTTTTTCACATAGAAATTGATTTTCAAATGTTTTGATTTGATCTGCACTGATGATACATAGGTTGTCGAAATGCGCATATACAGAAACTAAATTTACAGTAACTACAGTATTTTGTTATTCATTACCACTGGGCCGATGTCTCTCATGGTTGACTGTTACTCCTCGAGGAAATTCGTTGTTGACCCGAATACCAAGTTTATTTGGAAACTTGCAATATCTAAATCAAGCAAAATTTTGTTCAATACTTAGGTGTATCTCCCTCTTGCATAGCTATGTCCTTAGATAATTTTGGCTTAAATTTTGAGATCATATTGATAGTTTGTTCTCTTTCAGCTTTTACACATAGTGCGGTATATGGATTTCCAAATGTTTTGATTTTTGATTTGATCTTCACCACATAGACACAAGTTGTCTAAATCCGCATATTTTGAAACTAAAGTTATAGTTACTTCGGTATTTTATTATTTATATTTTTTTTGTATATAATAGATTTTAAAAAATGTTGATTTTAAGTTAGAACGGCTGTCCACTGCATGCATCAACTCAGGGTTAATAAAAAAACATCTGTCACCTCGGTGTTGATAAAAATCAGAACATTGGAAGACCAGATTAAACGCTAGAGGTGTACTAAATTCAACCTATAAGGTATACAAAAAACCGAAATCAGCGGAGGACAAATCTTTGAATTATGGAAATACAATGTAGTCGTATTTTTTTTTCTTTTTATATATTGTACTTTTAAAAATAGAAAAAAGGAGGGAAACGGGGAATGTGTCAAAGAGTGTGTTTTAAAAATGTCTGTTTTGGGGTCAGTAGCGTAGTATTTATGATTAAAAACTGGACTGGTATACCCTTAGAAACTAGCACTAAACAACCAAATGCCTATATTACAATATATGTGATGTCTTGCTCCTTTAATTTCAGGTACACAAAATGTTCATACACCCCTTGAAGGCATGGTTTGAGTTGGATTGTTATTTCTCTTTTGCCTTTATTAATTGCCATTTAGAATATAAATGAATAAAACTGTTGTTTGGTCAACCAATTCGTTCATATGAAGGTGGACTAAACATACATTCAAAGAAATCTTGCAGCGCATTCAAGACCTTTGAAGTATTGGAATCAACATAGTTCAAAATGAACAAATTTCTGCAATATGTTTGATAGAAATATTGTGTGATAGTTTATGTTTCAAAGGTGAATTGTAAAACTTCACAGGGTTGCAGTTGTATCACATTTAATAGATTTAAAGCATTCAGAAATGGGTAATTTAAATTAATTTAACCTTTTCCACTGAAAGACATTTAAAATAATGGCGTTTTTTTCTAAATGAAAATTTAATTAAATTATAGCACTAAATGGTAAAAAATGGTAAAAATAAATTTGCAAAATCTGCAATCGTTCAACTTCAGCACTCATGGGATTGATTGACAATATCAATTATAAAACATACTGACAATTGATGGAATATGATTTAAATCATTATTTTGAAATGTTTTCTCTTTCTGTGTAGATGCAGTTGTTTTATATCATGTGCTTTTTAAAAGAATAACTCGACAGCTGATTATCTGATCTTGTTTTATGTTTTAACTATGTTTTGACTACGACAATTTATTCGTGCCAAATAAAAAAACAAAAAACAAAACGCTCCCACGATTTAATAAGCTGTCATATTTGACATAATAATAAAAACGTTTCAAAATCAACGTACCCAATTTTTCATGTCTATTTGAGTGTTATTCTTATCATCTTTAATTGAATTTTTAATGACTGCAATGGATTGCAAGTGCTTTGTGCATTTTTTTTTAGTAACTCGTCATAATATATATATATATTGAAAAATGAATTTACGACAATTTATATCCCATCAGTGCAGATATTAATCAGCCATTTGTAAGACAATACAATTTGAAATCAAAACAGCTGAAACATTAAACAGAGAATAAATAACGCAAAAAATTAGGTACGCTTTTAAAAGTATGAGCTCAAGTTAAAGATAAAGAAAACAAATACTTTACCAGTAAAGATGCGGTATAAAATTCTGCAGACAGATTTACAAAAACATCTTGCAATAAATGTATTTTAAACTTCTAAAGTCTATTTTTAAAAGGTTAAAAGACGTATCGTAGATCACAAATGGTGACGGATATCCTTTAATATATCGCGTCGTAAGTGTGACGGATGCTACATACGGAACAGGTAATATGCCTACCATTCAGGGGCACCTGATGACACTCCTGTTTAAGTGGCTCACTTTGATAGTGCTTTAAGTTTCTTGTTGTGGTGTTTGTATTGGTCTGTTTCGTTATTTATATTGTCTCTCTGTGTGTGATTCTTATATTGCCATGTTTTCTGTGTTTTTGGTTGTTGTATTGGTTTTCATTTTGAAATTCCTTGATACATTTTATTTTAAAGTCATAGATATATGAGTGTCGTATCATTATTTAATTTGTTGAATTGGGTGAAACCATCCAAGCTACTTTACTTTTAGTCGTTTTCGGAATCATTCATTTTGTTTGTAAATGTTTCAAATTTTGTAAAATATTAGGTGGAATTTTTTTTCGAACCTTTCCATTTATCAGGAATCTTATACTTTATATGCCTTTATATGCAGTGTGGAGGTAAAACAATTCCCGTGTAAGAGATGTATGCTATTTATTTTTCTTAGATACGGTGTACTTGTACATGAGATAATATCTTATGTGTTCATTTTGTTCAATTACTATTATCTAAATTTATGTAAATTCTAAAACCTAAGGNGTAAATTTCCTGAAAGTCTCAAAGACCACTTATTTTTTGAAATTCTATTTAGCAACCATATATCCTAGAATTCTTTTAGTAACAATAATGACTATCAATACATGTAGGTAGATTGAAAAAAATAATGAAAAAAATATGCCTAGGGTGTATAACAACTGTTTTCTGTGTCAAACAGGGAGTGCGGGGATAGCTGTCGTTTCCGACAACATCTAGTTCTGTTTGTAAATGTTTCAAATTTTGTAAAATATAAGAACGATTTTTTTTTTTCGAACCTTTCCGGTTATCAGGAATCTTATACCTTATATGCCTTTATATGCAGTGTGGAGGTAAAACAATTCCCGTGTAAGCTATTTATTTTTCTTAGATACGGTGTACTTGTACATGAGATAATATCTTATGTGTTCATTTTGTTCAATTACTATTATCTAAATTTATGTAAATTCTAAAACCTAAGGTTTAACTCCCTCCATCTTAGTTTTATCCTTAATTATATTTGACATTGCTGATTATTCGGATTTCGTTTGGTTTTATTCACTTTAATAAATTCTGTCTCAATTTTTGTTGAATGTGAATTGCCGTGATTTTGGGTTTATGATCTAAGAATTCCCCCTTTCCACGTTCTTGCTCCGGTTTTCGTTTGCCAATGTATTTAAACATATTTTGAAATTATGGATTTCCTTTGTTTGGGTTCTAGTGCTACTGATGAGGAAATATTTTCCGAAATGGCTATACAGCTCATTAAAATTATTGCAGTTGGAGTTAACAACTGGTTATGTTCTCATGTTCATTTACTCCATATTCTTTTGTAAAATATTTATTTTCTTTTCAACATATTCATTATGTGACACAAACTATTTTATCTGAATAGAATAGTGAACCACTTATTCCGTGGAACTCTTTATGTCAAACAATCAGAGCTTATCATTTCCTCGTGCTCTTGAAAATATGCTGCAAATACATCGTCTACAAAATATGAACAAGTGATAGTTCTGGGCATCAGTGATTATATCACCTTTATTACTTCTGTCACTCTTTTACCCAGTCATAGATGGGCTTCGTTTATTTCTGCAGCATATCCTAGTTCTGTTTTTAATGTTTAAAGCCAATACGTCCCCAGAAACAACTGCTATGGTGTTAATTGTTTGTGTTTGTTGGTTTCGAACGTATAATTGCAGATTATGTAAGGACTAATTGATTGATTCTGCAATGTCCAGAAGCATTAAAGTTTAAGAACGCTTAAGTAAATTAAGATTTATCGTCAGCACGTTAGATGATATTGCATACGCATTAGGTTTTTGGGGTTTCAACTTTTATTATACTTCGTATGTATTTTAAGACTTGTATTTTATTGTCACCCATATACAATAACGGGCCACACACAGCTAAAAACACTGACTATGGCATATCAGACACCAGTTTTTTAAGGTATCATTTTATCCGTACAAATAAGGGACATCGACGATACATCAATGTCAGTGCACATGTATTGAAGCTACAGTAAAAATAAATGACACTTATGAAAATTTACAATACATCGGCAAACGAATACCGAAGCAAGAAAAGGAAAGGGGGAAATTCTAAAATCATAAATCCAACATCACGGCAATTCACAGCAAACACGACTTGAGACAGTATGACAAATATGTGTGCTTGTGATATTTCTGATACAAACTCATTTGCCTTGGCGCTCTCTTTTGCTACTGCCAGCACAATTACTGAACAGAATTTTCGGGAGCCGAAACCCATAAGGTAAAATGTTTTATGCATTTTAAACATTTTTTGACCTAATGGATTTCCTTTGTTTGGGTTCTAGTGCTGCTGATGAGGAATAAATTTCCGAAATGGCCATACAGCTCATTAAACTTATTGCAGTTAGAGTTAAAATATGTGTTATGGTCTCATGTTCATTTACTCCATATCCTTCTTTCGTAAAAAATTAAGAAGATGCAAATCCACAAGACAACATTGTTAAGCGTGGTACAGGCATTTCAAAATAGTGTGTTTAAGGGGGTTTGCTACTCCATTTGAAAATAAATAGGATTTCTACTAAACATGATTTTTTGTTAGAAAATTAAAATAGAAGTAATTTAAATAAAATGAAAAATGATGGTCTCGTTTTTGAGATTTAAGTGATTTAAAATTTGGCGGGAAAGCGAACGCCTCTGATTTTTCATAGGGTTAACATTAGCACTGTTTGACCATTTATGAATGTGACAGAATAAATAGAATTAAATGATTTTTTTACAGAATGCTCATTAAGATGTATATAAATTGAAATTTTGAAAAAAAAATAAGGGGGTCAATGGGCAAAAAATTAAAATGCTTTTAAAAATGGATAAACCCAAGGATTCCGAAAATTTTACAGAAATGCCAAAACATTAGAAGCGAACCTCCTTAACCGGTTTTATTGAGCGCCATGCATACTTCCCCTTCGATTTCGGTAGTGTAAGTCAACAACCACTTGTAAACACAGAGGAGCACAATTCGTGCTCATTGTTATACCAACTTGCCGTTGATAAAAGGTCCTCAAAATATAAAATAATATAATATCAAGATGACTTCAAGATGAAGAACAACAATTAAAGTGTTGTTCCATTGCTACGTTTACCGTGTATCTGTAGAGACTTTGTCTCATGTACGTTTACTCCAAATCCTTCCATTTGAATTAGAAAATTAGAAAATCAAGCATCCTGCAGACCTGTTTGTAATCGAAGCAAACCTTTTCATTTAACTGGTATTTGAAAATAATCTTGCTTTAATAATCATGATTTAAAACATAATACAACGTATTTTGTTGAGTCAGGAAAGTCCTTTTGAATGATACTTTCAATCTGCGATTTTAGTTTCCCATGAGGAAGTGTTGTATAGAGCGTGTAAATATCAAATGTTTGAAGAGAATATATTCAAGAAATGGATTGGTATTTTAGATTTCCCAAAATCTTTCATATTTTTAAGTCTCCATATGCGATGAATTTCTCTTTGTGCTTGAAAAGTTTCACAGTATGCTTGATGCCCGTCTTTGATTGGAGATATATCTTAGTTCCATAGACAAATAAATAAGAAAAGTTTGCTTTTTATATAGATAATTTTACTTACAAATTAGTTTTTAAACATCTTTCGGACGGAAGGCTTCCAAATCATCGTTTTGTTTTTATCTTCGTTTCAAGAGATATAACTTGTTGAGTTGAACATCTGCAGCAACTAAATTTACATTTAATTTTGTATTTAATTAGTCTGTGTTCTTACGTATATCATATTGGTGTATGCTTTAATTAAGCATGATTAAACTTACTCCAATTTTGTCTTTGTCATGCTGTTTCATTAGTTTTTGATATTAATTGTTGTGATTTTGAATTTATGATTTTGGAATTTCCCCTTCCATTAGTTTTGCTTCGGTATTCGTTTTTCGATGTATCCACTGCTTGGATGAACATTTCTTTTTACTGTCTGCTGCCTTTCAATAGTAATTACTGCTGAGGTGATTCCAGACACTTACACAGTGGAAGGAAAGGTTTGGCGCGCCATATAACTGGTTTCATCCATCATTTGTTTTAAAGTGCTTGAAGCAAGTCAGGACCATTGCGGTCTACAATAAAATAAAATGCCAAAATAGTATATCCATGTGTAATAGCATCACAATATGTTACGATAGAATAACTAGACAACATGAAGTGTGATGTAGAAAATCAGTGAGTACTGCTTAACTATTGTATCCCATCATAAAAAGGTATATTTTCAACACAAATTAAACTGCGGTATACAGTTTAACACATTTCTATACGATCGCAAACAAAATTGAGGTCGTATAATGGTATGGCGCTGTTGTCGTCGTCGTCGTTGTCGTCCTATGTAGACACTTTTGTTTTAGGTCAATAACTTTCGTTCCAGTGGATCAATCCTCATAAAATTTTAACACAATGTTAATAGGCACAAAAGGTACTCTTGGAGAAATTTGAGATATTTTGGCTCCCTCTCGTTTTTTAAAAAGGGGCCAAAAGGGCCAAATTTTGTGTTTTCATATATTTGACTGTAGAATATTTATTATTTATCAGATTTTGACGTGGTTTCTTTAAGTGTGCTCCTTAGGAACTTCCAATCAGTACTATGTCAACGGATTTTACGGAGATAGATGAGCCCCAAAAGTGGCAAATCTCAAAAAAATATTTTTATTTTTAGTCCAATTTCGATGCAGTTTCTTTCAATGGATTCCTTATGAAAATTTAGCACTTGGCCATCATATGTTTGTTAACTTGTTTCATTTACAGGGTATGAGGGGCAAAAGGGGGCCAAAATTGCAAATATACAGATTACCTGTTATTTTTATTTTTCATCGGATTTTGATGGGATTTTCTTCTTTGCAGTAGCTTTAAGTATTATACCTACAGATTTGTCGTAGCCCTTACCGTTTGCAAATACAATATTGACCTGAGCTGCATGAAAAGCAGTAAATTTCGTTATGCTGTACATGTTCCGAGGAGTAACTTCTCATCAGCAGCATTAAAATCAAGTTATAAGGGGGTCACAGGGGTCAAAATTTCAATTTTTCAAAATATATTAAATCTTATTTTTTATCGATATTTCAAATTTTTTCTTTTGATTCTTCTTGTTGCGAGCTTTCAGTAGATTGCAAACAGATTTGAAATATCTTTTGCAGTTTCCAAGTTATATTGGGTCAAAGGGGCAAACATTGCAATTTTTCAAAATATGTTAAATCTTGTATTTTTATCGAATTTCGATTGGGTTTTGTCTTTGGATTCCTTTTGATGTAAAGGTTCAGTTGTACGTCAACAAATTTGGTATAACTTTTAATGCTCCCAAGCTCAGTTAAGGGATCAAAAAGGCTAAATTGTATGTCCCCAGTTTGTGTCCAGCTAGTTGCTGTGTAAAGCTCCTTATTGTGTCATCATTCACTTTAAATTACACTTGTTTAACTTTTATTGGTCGACATGCTGCTGTCATATTATGCTGCGTTCGGCGTAGCCCTTTATGATATACTCATTTGTGTTTTACATTCCGGTATACTACTGTATCTACTTTGTATTATTAAATCAAGGTAAACGGTAAAATTAGTTTTGGAATAATATCATTTAACCAGTGCAATTAAAAATATCTAAAACGAATTATCACAATTAAAGCCTAATTAGGCTAAAAATACACAGAGTAATTTGTACCATTCCAAGGATAGCCAACGAGAGCGTTAATTGCTATTTATAATTAGCTTTCATTTTTATTGTGTGTCATTTAGTCAGACAGTATATATGAATAGGAATGGCTAATAATTTCAGGCATGGGATTATGAAAACCAAATTCTGCTTGTCCAGTGAAATCAATTAAATTTTGTACATTGTATTTGCATAAATGTAATAAGACTAATTATTAATGATTATAATGCTTATATGATAATTATATAATTATATATATATATATATATGTAATAAGACTAATTATTAATGATTATAATGCTTATATGATAATTATATATAAACGTCTGAAAATCAGCCCAACATAGTTAGATCTGCACATTGGTAGTTCCCTCTCCGGGATTCGAACCATCACTGTTGTGACATCTATGGCAACACCGCCTGCACTACGTCCAGCGCCTTAGACCACGCGGCTACCTAGGCTATATAAAAATATAGCTTTCGGTAACCGGGTGATACCTCCTCGTAGGTTTAATCTAGGGTTGTAACGCAGTACAAGATGTATAGGTGCTCGTGCAGATCAGCTGTGTGTGTAGCAGAGAGGATTCAATGTCTTTCGACAAGGAATGCCGCCACACAAAGTTTATAATTTTTATAACAATATATATATGTGTGTGTGTGTGTTATGTGTGTGTGTGTGTGTGTGTGATGATAATGCATTTGAATCATTTAGTAATAAAAAAGGTGTTTAGTATGCTTGATTTATTAAATAACAAAATACTGACGTTACTGTCAATTTAGTTTCTATATATGCGCATTTCGGCAACTTATATCTCCTCAGTGCAGATCAAATCAAAACATATACCGAAATATGAGTAAAAGATATATTGACGATAGTCTTTCCATCAATAACGCATCTTTTGCTAAATCGATCCCATTAATATATCCGCCAGAATTACAGACGAAGGAAACGACTGAAACCACAGGTCTAAATCTTTTCTGGACTTGCATCTGGAATCTGACGAAAATGGTCATCTCAGTACCAAAATTTACTAAAATGGACAGTAATATGCCAGCTCTCCTGCTTACGAAGTGTATGTTTGATTCGTTACGCGAGAGCTAGCACAAATTCTACAGTCCCTTGTGGAAAAAAATTGAAGCTTCGGTCCGAACTCTGATTCAAGATTCTTTTTTTTTACTCAGTACTAGGATATTTATTTCTTTCAACTGTCTACGACCTTTCAATTGCAATTGCTGTTGAGTTGCTACCAGACACTACAGCAATGGAAAGGCAGATTTTGCATGTAATAAAACCGGTTTAAATCACCATTTCTTTTGAAATGCATACAATGCGGTCGACAGTTTTTCCTGTGGCTTCAACCGGATTTATATTTTTCTCATGAACTTCGGCTCTGAACAACTCTGTTCGTTAATTTTGTTATTTCCCCTATTTTCTTAGTATCATAGTGATATTTGATATGATTTCCATGGTTTGTGTTAATTTCAAATTATTCTGATTTAAATTTACCCCGAGATCGAAATGCACAGATTCTGATGGCATGCACAATGTTGAGACAAAAACAGGACTTGAGCGAAAGTGTATGTACTGGAAGTGTAAGCGCCTGCTACTTATGAAAAAGAAAGGAAATGGGGTAAATGTCATGCAAACAACATCCCATATCCAGGTTAAAACGACCTAAAACAAAGCATCTAAGGGTCACTAGTCACTAGTTTGCATTACTCTATTTAACTTGAAATCAGTGGGAATTATTTTAAGTTTCGTTTGATCTTTGGAAATTGTGTATTGTATTTTGTGAACGAATTTCAAGTTTGTAATTGACGAGTTAAATAGTAGTAGCGATTTTCAAGTTTGATGCCAAAATATATATAGCTCCTTCTGTTTGCTGATATTTTGGATTCGGAAGTTGTCATATTGTTTAATGATGGTCGTAAGGGTCGACCGTGCACGGTGGAAAAATGTCATACGAGAAGTGAATAATTAGAAATTGGTTGCACGATGCATTTTTTCCAGTTTGCATCACGGTATCACGGAAATAAACAAATTTCAACATGGTAGCATGTGAAATCAAAACATGCCAACACGATGCGCGCAAATGATCTTGTACTACCCTCTGAAATTACTTAACAACTCCGTATTACGACAAACAACTTCTTACAGTCTTTTTCATTTACCATCATCTAAATTTATGTAAATTCTAAAACCTAAGGTTTAACTCCCTCCATCGTAGTTTTGTCCCTTTTTGGAATTATGTATTTCCTTTGTTTGGGTTCTAGTGCTGCTGATGAGGAATTAGTTTCCGAAATGGCCATACAGCTCATTTAAATCATCGCAATTGGAGTTAACATATGTGTTATGGTCTCATGTTCATTTTCTCCATACCCTTCTATGAAATATTCTATACAGGAGTTTGTCTTTTAATGCAGTGTGGAGTTGGTAAAACAATTCCCCGTGTAGTTCACTTGTACATGAGATTATATTTCATGTGTACACTTTGTTCAATTATTATTATCTAAATTTATGTAAATTCTAAAACCTAAGGTTTAACTCCCTCCATCTTAGTTTTGTCCTTAGCTATATTTTATATTATTTCGCTTCGTTTTATGCCTTATTTTTTTCTTTTTTTTTTCTTTTTTTATTTGAATTATCGATTTTCTCAGTTTGAATTCTAGTGCTGCTGATGAGGAATTAATTTCCGAAATTGCCATACAGCTCATTTAAATTATCGCAGTTGGAGTTAACATAT
>MJUU01022908.1:145535-175190 GCA_002080025.1 Modiolus philippinarum
GGGTTTTTTTTTCAAACTACTCACTTTTTGTTTTATTTGTTTTGTGTGTAATACAATAAATGCTTCATTTTGCATCTGTTGGTCTGAATATTAATTTTTTTTATACATCTATGCAAGACCACACAGCTTAGCTCCATCTTGCAAAAGTTTTCATTTTATGCAAGGTAGAAAAGTATCCTTACTATAAACAATCATCGATGGATGTCATTTCCCCACAAGAACTGAAACTAAATAAAGCTAACATAATTCAAAATACTGCTGTTTTCTGGACGTAGTTATCATTATTGGCTATTAAAATAAAAACGAAAATATATGATAATTACATTCACAGTAATTTCGGTATTTATTTATTTGTTACCACTGGGTCGATGCCTCTGCTGGTGGACTGATAGTCCACGAGGGTATTCACCAGCCCAGTAATCAGTTCTCCGGTGCTATTTCGATTTCGAACCATAATTTTTGTTAATTTTGTTGAAAACTAAGGAGTATCTCCCTCATGAAAAGCTCTGTCCTTAGCTGATTTTTGCCTTTTCATTTAGATCATATTGGGTATTTGTTCTCTATCAGTTTTTAAAATATCTTTGATTTTATGGTCTTCCAAACGTTTAGATTTTATTTGCACTGAAGAGACATAAGTTGTCGAAATGCGCATATGCAGAAATTAAATTCACAGTAATTTCGGTATTTAGTTATAAATAATATCTTTGATTTCACTATTATTAATTTCCCTTTTCTTGACGCGACATTCGTGTAGCTCCATCCTACGGGAAGTATAGTTCTTAACTGGTACGATTCGGATTCGTTTGTTCTACTCTTGAGAATTTTAATTAATGTGATCTAAAAGAGGGTTACAATTTTCATTAACTGTTTAAGAAGTTTTATTAAAGATATGAACATGTGATATCTAAATATGGCGTTACTAGCAAACAGGCTATAACTAAGGGCAATTTAATTGTTTTTTTTACGAGAATGTTGTTAAAATGCTAGAAACTTATTAATAATCCAGAAAAGCTGGGAATTAACTTACATTCTTTACGAAATGGGGAATATCGACAAGATGTTGCAACAGCTAAAGTTCTTTGAGATCTAGTGGCCTGAAAATTTTACACACAAACTGGACCCAGATACTGACCGTTATGTCTATTGATATATATTATGATTCTTGATCAAACTCTTCGAAAAGTTTTTGTGCTTTTTTTTCGTAGTGCAACAGTGTTTTACCAATGGACTAGGCTCCTTGAGCGCAGATTAGCCTCGAGCATCCTGTGACCAATCTTTCAAAATTATGAATTGTCGTTTTCTTTTGGTCATTGAGTAAGAAGTCTTTATCCATATGTTTTTTATATTGTAGGGAAACGGGACAGAGAGAAAAGGGACGTTTTAGTTACCCATAAACCAGTTAAGCCCTATACCACTGCCTTTTGCATTTGTAAAATATGTGCCCCTGGGAATAGAAATCACCCATTGCTTACAATGTTGCCAAATTTTTCCAGCAAAATATTTAGAGTGCCTTAATGATTCTGTTAAGTTAGAAGTTAAAATAACACCTAGATAAAAGTTTAAACAAACATAATAGCGATAGATATAGATTAAAGAATCACAAAAAGCTGTATCAAAGACCACTTATTAAAATGTTGGCGACGGCAGTAGAATACCAAATGAACACGAGAAGCGATGGCCACAAAAATCAAAGTCCAAAGACATAAGACATGGCAAAAAGGGCGACAGAGAAAAACAAAGACAAAACAAGGATGTGAGACAGCTACATTGCACGGAAATAGAAAGACGACATTAAGATCTAAGGCACTCATAGTGTGAACTCCCATTAAAACCGGGAGTGACATCAGGTGCCCCGGAAGGATAAGCATGTCCTGCTCCACTAGCGGCTTCCGTCATACTATCATTGAGTCAAACCAGGGTTCAGTAAAAACCAGATGGTCTGATCATGCTTGCCTGTAGTATAATTTTATATTATTTTTTAAGAATTTTAGCTCACGAATTAACCTTACTTTATCCAAAAAAAAAACAAAATAGTTGCAGTTCGTTTATTTTTTATTTGAATGAGTTACGTGTTTTTGCAAGATTCCATTATTAATGCTTGCCATTGTAGTTACAGTTAAAGCACTGTTTAATTACGATTGGACTTACTGTTGCAAGATATATTTTACAAATACACACTGAAAATACATATGTAAATGTCTTTTTGATATACATGTACCTTGCTCAATATGCCAACTTCTAATATTACAAGGATATCATACTCAAAGTACCATCTAGTACCAGTTTACTATCTCGGAATACATGGTGTGAAACAAACTTATTTTAGTGCACTATTTTGTAATTCGGAGTAGTATTTAAATGTTTTATTTCCATATCAATACACTGGGTTGACACATATTTATATGGTGTGTTGCTCTTCAATTCTAGTTATCGTTTAAATTCAAATTACAAATCTGTCTCGGGTGTAGATCTATGGACTTATCTGGGACTTTATCAAACTATTGGTAGGGGGCTTTCTTTGCTATTCTTCTATATTCAAAAGAATATTTTATTTTGCTTCTTGGTATGTTTTGTAGAAACGGAGTTTTTTGTACACAATGTAGGTACTGCCTCGGTTGTTGTTTTATATGGTGTTCAAGGTATCGTACGTTATAGATTGATTCACAAAGGTTTTAAAACAATAAAAATCTGTAAAATAAGTGCAATAAAAATATGGAACAGATTTGTCAGAAGTCGGAATCCAAGGGGCAAGAGGATAAAAGCACGTGCAGAACCACCAGAAAAACGTAATTTGGTGACTGGGTATAATAATACAAGATCCGGTCTTTTTATGAAGATTTTTTTTCGGTTAATCTATTTAAATGTTACTTAATGTTGTTGATAATGAAATATATTTATTTATTTATTTAACCACCAAAACTAGCTGGCATTGTGACGGGTGCCTGTGTGGAGTAGGTCATGATGATACCTCATTTTTCATTGCTTATCGCACAAAAACAATAAGCAATGAAATGATATGGACTAAATGCACATGAGACAATGTCTCAACAAAAACATGGTGAAACAAAGTAATGGAACATGAGTCCTTCAGCAATGAGTTAAGTACTTTTCTCAGCAAGTTCAGTATGCTGGTCTTTCTAAAAGAGCATTTCATGAATTTTCTTGCAAAATGTTGTTCTCTAAAAAAATGCGGAAAATAAAACAACAGAAGACGTGATGGGTACCCTAAAATATCGAAATGTCAACTCTATTTTATGCTTTGGGACAATAATTAATAAAAATTGAAAATCTGTTAAAAGCAGTAAATTTCATCTGTTACGGAAATTAAGGGAGATAACTCGGTCTGTTTACCAGAACCAAATACTTAGAGTCAATATTGATGAGAAGAGGTCACAATCATCCTTACAATTGCTAGATTGACAGTATGTTATATTATTGACGAATATCCTGGTCATTGAGTTGTTAACATTATTCATACAATTTTCACAGTATGTTTGCTTTGGGTTCAACGGAACAGATTTTAGCAAGATCGATATGAGAGAAAAACAAAAAACATTACATTTTGGTCTGAAGATTAATCAAAATTGATTTGTTCTTCTCTTCTTTTTGTTCTTAATTTTCCACTTCCACATCGGCCTCATTCCTTGACCTTCATCTTGAAATTGACAACAGAGGTAGACTTCAAACTAAGCCGTGCGAAAAATGCGATGACTTCATTTTCCAAAAAGTCAACTTGCCTTTTCTATGTAGCAACATTCCAACAGCGCCCAGCTCATTCCCTATTCAAGGGCCTCTGATCGATATAGAGCCCAGTTGCTCACAAATAGGCTACTTAAACAAGAGTATGTTACACAAAACTTAAAGTCATGCCTGGAGAAGTTTTAAGGTCGACATCATCCCTATCATGCAGAGCGCTATGGGATATCTTTTTCCCAGATTACAACAGATCTTTGCCTTAAAATTGCAATTGTTTATTTAGTTTAATTTAATTTAATCCTTTGCCAGATTTGACCTTACTACCGGGTTTAACACGTTCAACACGGCGGATTTCTTATAAGAAGCAGGACATGGTTACTCTACCGGTGCACCTGATCTCACTCGTGTTTTTTTTGTCCGATTTGTTCATCTGTGTGTGTGTGTGTGTGTGTGTGTGTGTTTTTTTCTGTTCCGTACTCATGCTGTAGCTCTGTTTCTTTGTCATTCCTTATGTTGCCATTGTGTTTTGATTGTTCGTTTTGGATTGATGGTTCTTTTTTTTTCTTTTCGTTTTTGAAAATGGGCACCAGACTTGATTGCAAAAGGATTAAAGGTAAAGTCATACAAATTTTGGTGAATGTACAATCGATTTTCAACCAATGACTTTACGTTATTTACACCTTTACCCAATCAAAATATTTCGGTTCTTGTTTTACCCATAATGCATTAAATTCTCAGGACTTGCTGAGGATTGAAAACTTTAGAGATATACGGAAGTAAATCTCACTTCTAAAACTAAAAAAAACAACAAAATAACAGATACAACACTTTAGGGAAGATCTGTTAAACATATACAGCTGATGCTGCTAAATCGCAGACCTATTAAATGCAAAATTGTCTAAACAGTAAAAACAAATTCAAAAATCAATCTATTTCCCATTTAATCAAGGTTAAAATTCATGTTCAATGATATTTTATCACAGCTCATATAAATCGTCAATCAGCATAATACTCAATAACCTCATACTTGTATATGCTCAAATTGTATCGAAATAAGGGTAAAAAGGATGCAAAACAACAATATTTCTAATTTTGTCCGTCTTACTTTTTGAAGGAAATAAATGCAAACGCTCTTGGTTGAATTCGAATATAAAGCCCCCCCCCCAAGCCAATGGTTAAATGATTATGATCATATAACTGCTATTAATTATTTCTTAAACATTTAATAGCAAATTCCTGTAATTGACTTTTTCAATTTTATGTAAACTTAAAAGAATATGGGAATAGCAAAATGCTAACATGCAAATTTACTTATTTTATGTCCATCTCTGTTTTAGGTTTTAATATTTTACTTCAAAGGTTAGTTAAAAAACGGAGAAAAAATGTGGCATATTTCATTCCTATCTTTGATGCAAAACTTAATTTTTCCAAATACATTTGATGAGTATATGTAATCGACTCAAGAAGAAACAAAAAGCATTTTTATCTACAGAGGATTGTCATCTAATCATACATGTTCCTGTTAAGGGTGTTCGCTGGTTCAAAATAACAATGATTTCAATTCAATGTGATTTTTTGTTACAAAATTGAAAAAGAATTAATATAAGCCAAAAAATTGACAGATTACTGATTAATTTTTGAGGTAGGAGTATTGAAAAAAAAACTCTTCTGCATTTTTCTTAACTTTAACATGAGCAATGTTTATCGCAAAATAACACCAATTGAATAAAATTTTGTCAGAATGCTCCAAAAGGTGTATAAAATGAAATTACGAAAAAATAGGGGTTAACTGGGGGAAACATTATTAACCTTTTAAATATACTAAGGCGGGGAAGGCTGACAATTTGACAGAAATACATAAAAATGATCGGCGAACATCCTTAAGGTAGATGGGTAGTCCAAAATTTTTTTCCATAGATTTTCTTTATTTTCTCAGGAAAGTTTCCTTATTATATTAGCATTGAAATAAAAAAATAAAAAAGGGGGGTCACCGTGCTTGTTTTTAAAATAACTGATATCAAAATAATCAAATATTTCTAATGAATATATAGGGAAAAACAGGTATATTGTTGATTTCTTTAAAACTATTCCATAGATTTTTTTCTACTTTATTCATGTGTTAGCCCTTTGAACATACTTTCAAAAAATATAAAGAAAAATCGGGGTCACCGACTTTGTTTTCCATAAAATTTATAAAATGTGAATTTTCATAGTGATATCTATGTAAAATATTTTTATCAGATTATCTCCCTTTTTCAAATATCTTGTTCCAACTTATTTAATTATCAAGTTACCATGCCTCGTCTTATTAGATAAAGACATGTAAATTCAACTCCATGTAGGTCCTTTGCATATTATATTATGAATATAATATTGATTGATTTATTACAAATAAAAATATTTGCAGATTTAAAAAGCAGATAATACCACAACAACATAAATAACGAATTCAAAATGGCGGAAGACTACCGATCTACCTTAATTGTAAATTTTGTTTATTTACAAAATTTGCTCCGACTCTTTGCTATTAAGAAGAATCCACTGTCTAAAATAGTATGTATGACCTATATAATTCATTATTGATTAGGGTTGATAGGCTTTTATAGATAGTTAATTTATTAATGTATATCTTTATTCTCATAAACCATTGTAATTACATAGGTACAGAGATTAGGATAAATATAAAATATAAATGAATAATACAAAAATGTAATATGTATAATAAAAAAACGTTACATTTTAAAACAGAACACGTGATATAGGTGACGAATTAATGGTACATGAATAGGAACTAATAACAGTGTGTATTTCACCAATGAAAAAAGCAAATAAGATCTATTTGTTACCCAGGAGTTAGCATAGAGCTATTTTTTTCCTGATAAACATACAAAGTTTTCTTAATTTTGAAACTATATTACAAGACATGATTTTTTAAATTTTAATACATTTACTCTTGTTCTTAATTTTTATCAATATATAATTTTCTAAAGTCTTTTAAGAATTCACATTGTAGGATAACGTGAGATTCATCTCCTATTTCATATGAATTGCATAATTGACAATATCTGTTCTCCCTAAGAATGTTATTCCATCTTCCGGTTTCTATAGGCAACCTTGTATTAGTTGTTCTAAACTTGCAAAAAGTAAACATATCTCTGGTGTCCAAAATATTAAAATAGGTTTCGAAATCGAATTTTTCCTTAAAAGTCTATAATTTAATGCGTTTGGTGAAGTTTCGAGGACACTTCTCCATTCCTGTAGGAATTGGTCTCTAATTTTGTCTAATTTTGTCTAAGACGTAATTTTACACTTGAAACTATCCACTTAGTAATGAGGTTTTCATTTTGAAACGTCCAAATGTTTGACATGCCACAATCATTTAGAATACCACTGACACATTTTATCCATGGAAAACATATTTTGTCATTAGTAAATAAGGAATATAATAATTTATAAGATATTGATGAAAGCTTTGTTGATTTCTCTGTTACTAGTTTACACTCATAAGAAATTACTCTAGCTTTGATATCTGTTATAAGAGGAACACGACCAGGTTCACCGTAAATCATGAAATTAGGGGTGCTTTGTTTCAAGTGAAGAATAAGTTTGCAGAATTTAAGATGTATTTTTTCTACACAATAATTGTCACCGAAACCCCAAGCTTCACATCCGTATAGAAGCATGGGTTTAACAATTTTATAAAATAAATCTAACAAACATTCAATCGACAGGTTTTGTATTTTTCCCCTCCGAATAACTTCATACATAGTTTTCGTAGCTTTTTCAATATTTTTCAATTTTGCTGATTTCCATTTTTGGATTTTTCAATTTTGCTGATTTCCATTTTTGGAAAACAGAACACCTAAGTAATTAAGGTAGATAGACAGCAGTATTCATATCCATGAGATTTTTTTGTAAGTCGGCACAATTGAAGAATCAATCCTACTTACCCAAAATCTGTAATAAAAAGTATGGGTCACCATGCTTGTTTTTTCTACCATTGAGATCAAAGTTTGCTCTTTTTTAGCCATTTTTTTCACCTAAGTTTACAAATATAAATTAACTTTTTATCCATGAGAATTTGATGTATTTTTGTGAACAGATAGTTTATGATGTAATTTATTGGTTACAATTAAAAAATGAATATGTCACCATGCTTTTAACGGAGATATTTTATGCAATAGCTTTCACCTAAGTTTACAAATATAAATTAACTTTTTATCCATGAGAATTTGATGTATTTTTGTGAACAGATAGTTTATGATGTAATTTTTTGGTTACAATTAAAAAATGAATATGTCACCATGCTTTTAACGGAGATATTTTATGCAATAGTCGTCAGCATAGAGTAAAACAAAAAGTTTTAAGTACATAATAAGTTCGCCAAAACTAAAACAACACAATCAACAAAACAAAGCTTAAACCTAGTCACGAAAAGACTGATGATTATATCCAGTAAGCAATATTTCAGCGATATATCAGCTATTTTACAATGAGAATAAGATAATCTCTTAGAAGGTTTACAGGGCAACGAATTTTGATTGCCACTGGAAAAATGGGACACCTATCAGTACTAGTGGCCAACTATTAGCGGAATAGACTAGTCTTAAGGTTAGATAACAGATTCAATTCATCGACGAAATGACTAAAAGGACCTAGTTATAGATACAGGTAAAGGGGAGGTTTGGGTACCCATAAACCGGTTTAACCCTACCGCTGGTTTTTTGCTAGTGCTGGTACCAAGTCGGGCTGTCCCGAGTTCCAATCGTTTTTACGTTTGTCTTTTGTCTTATTTGTGTTTTTCCTGTGTAGTTTCCTAGCAGATTGTGGCATGTTATTATAATTTTCAGCCATTGTAGGTGTTTCCTGTTGTCCCTTTTATTTCATTTGAAGAAATTTAACATCTATAAGTTTTTGTGCTTTATACTAATCACTATTTAACTTGGTGATTTAGACAATACGTTAAACTGTTCATATATATTTTCATTTCGAAATAACAAGAATATAGCTACTGGTAATGATAGTTTCTTGATCTACATAATTAATAAAGTCATATCAAGAACGTTAAGCATATCCGCAAGTTCAAATATTTCTAAATAACTCGTAAAACAAACAAGCTGCTTCATACAAACAAAAGTTGCAAAATTTTGAAATTATATTAATTAAAGTATCTTGGCCATGGAGAGCTGTTCTTAGCAGCTGTGGCAATCTTTTGCAGCCGTTGTGTTGTTCATTTTTCATCAACTCTTCACAACATCTTTTTTTTTTATTGGCTCGACATTGACACGGATACTCATTATAATTTTGGTATTTTAGTAATGTAGCTTAAATTTTTTTTTCACTTCCTTTAGATAATGGAAATTCTCTTCTGTTAACTTTGACATTGCATATTTCGGCACCGGATTTTGCATGGTTTTGTAGAAATATATTGCTCTTGTGGAACCACTTTTAATTTGATTATTTCCAATACAAGTTGAAAGAAAAAACACTTTTTATAAATGCTCCATGCTTTTAAATGGATGATATTTCTGCGCACAATTATCGACTTGACTGGACCATTCTGAATTAGGTATAGACAATATATATCATTCAACATAATACTTAAAAATGTAATTAAAATATGCATGCATTAAACCCAAAAGAAATATTTGAAATAAATTGATAATGTACTGCTAATTTCTCTTCGGTGTTACAAACAAAAATTCCGTGGATGACAATTGTTAACCACGAACGAGTACACCTTGCTATTATTAGGTAGGTCGACTCGGGTCATCTAATTCATCAAGTTACTTGGTCGCCCTTAAAAAAGAACAATCCAACACTTAAAAATTTTCACCTGTTTGAAAAAAAAAAAACTGTGAAAATGCACATGACTGCAGACTTTTGTGCATGTCGTAAACGGCGAAATCAACGTTTTTCAGTTATGTATGATCATTCTTGATATACATACCGAATATGATAAAGATTAATGTAAAAATAAAGCTGAAATCGTGAGATTTCCATTATCTAAACTTGAATATACTGGCATTCTCTTATGAAAGTAATATAAGACTTTTAAATGAAGATTTTTTTTCGGGAAAATAAAAAATGTTACTGAATGTTGTTAATCATAAAATACATTTATTTATTTATTTAACCACCATATCTAGTTGGCTTTGTGACCATTGCTGTGTGGAGTAGATCATGCTTACCCTTCCGGAGCACCTGATGATATCTCACTTTTTTAGGGGTTAACACTGCTACAGTGTCAAATTGACAAAGCAACCAAGGCCATGTATAATATTTTACGAAAAGGCAGGACACTTCACCTATCTATATCTTGCCAGCTAGAACTATTTGATAAAATCGTTAAGCCTATACTTCTTTATGGTTGCGAAGTTTGGGGCATCGCTAACAATAATATTATTGAAAGATTGCATATTAAGTTCTGTAAATTATTGTTAAAAGTAAAACGATCTACAGCTGATTTTATGATTTATGGAGAATTGGGAAGATATCCGCTAGATATCAATATCAAAATTAGGATTTTGAATTATTGGACTAAACTGTTAAGTGGTAAACAAGAAAAAGTGTCTGCTATCTTATATAAATATGCCTTTGATAAGCATGGAATAAATATTCAATGGCTACGCTCAGTCAAATCCCTTCTTGATGATTGTGGGCTCTAATATATTTGGCAACAACAAGGTTTTATAAATAGTGAATGGCTTCTTAGCACTGTCAGAAATAGACCGATTGATCAATTTAATCAGACTTGGAGATCTGAGGTGGAAAACTCACCAAAGAGGCTTAATTATCGAGTATTCAAAACACAATTAGAATTTTCGCCATACCTAAAAATATTAGACAACAAAAATATTTTTACTTTTTGTAAATTTAGAACGCTAAATTGTAATTTACCAATAGAAACAGGGCGATGGCAGAATATTCCCAGAGAAAATCGAAAATGTACGCTTTGTAATTCTTGCGATTTAGGAGATGAATATCATTACATTTTAACATGTCCAGCTTTAAATGACGAGAGAAAACAATTTATCAAAAACTATTATCGAAATAGGCCAAATATTTTGAAATTTCAAGATTTGATGAGTCCTAAAAATGTGTCAATGTTAAACAAACTTTGCAAATTTGTGAGAATAATACAAAAGCGAATAGCCTCTCCAGGGTAATACAATATAATACATTTATAAATCATTATACTATGTATCAAACAGTTAGATGTTATGCTGTTTATATTTTCAAGACTGCACCTCTGTCTTACTCTTTGTATAATTATTATTGTCTATTATTGTATTTATCTATGTACCATTGTTTTATGGTTTGTGAGAATAAAGATTGAATTGAATTGAAAAATACATTTTTAATACTTTAGTTTTGTGGCGCTCTTGTTCATTTTTTGTTATTGTTTCGTTCTTGTCATACTGTCTCAATTCGTGTTGGATATAAATTGCCGTGATTTTGGAAATTTTATTTTTGGAATCACCTTTACCTCATTTTAAGTTCAAAAAATAAAAAATATGAAATAATTTTTTAAAAAACATATAATTCTGGAACAAAAAAATTTCTTATTTTCCACTGTATATTATCATGATTATAGTTTTGTCACATTTTTCAATTAATTATCGCAATAGCAAATTTAATACAGTAGTTTTAGAATATCTAATTCCTGACGGTCTGTCGTCGTCATTTTAGCGTCAGTTATATGCATGTAAATTAAATTATTATTTCAAATACCTTGAACATACTACACAATTTGAACTCTTTAAGTTGTGTTTTATTGATAATTTTGTTTCAAATATAAATTTTAATCCGACAGATTTATTAACAAAGGACGCGTAAATGTTTGAACTTAACCATTTTCCATCCTTGATTGACTAGACCTTTACCACGATGTTATAAGTCCTTGTTTCGATTCAGTATCACGTAAAAAAGTTTATATTGTATCTTTTATTTTCTTATTTTAATTGTAGGAGCCCTTTTGGATCTAACATTGTACATTTCTGTCCTATATTAAGAAAAAAAGTATCGAATCCCCGTGGGTTTCAGATATAACTTTGGTGACACCTTGAGTAGTAATTTAACACGTGTACAGCATAACGAAATTTACTGTTTTTCTGCAACTTTGGTATTTTTGTATTTTTAAATAAACATTGCAAAGAATATCCGCATGTCACCCTTAGACATTTATCTGTTTTTTTTCCTTTGAGTAAATCAAAACATTTCAAGTGCAGAATCAGAATTCAATTTGAGCTCTGCAAGTGTGACAGTTCGTGTCGCATTGCTTAAGACGAAGAAAAACAACGATGCATATAATCCATGGTTCTAGTATTGAACTGATTGAAGTTGAAATATTTCTGGGGGACTAACAGTTTACTAACAGCTACGAATCGGTGCATATATAATAGCACAGTTTGGGCTCTGCTTTTGGATATCTTAAGAATTTATGTCCCATTACTTAAGACCAAAAGGCATAACGTTTTTGTACATTGTTGTAACGATGGAGACGAACTACAGTTCTGTCGACTACTGACCCCATGGTCTAAGGAATATCCATGGGGACTACTTACTAGTACATAATACCAGATGGAAGCAATGGTTCAGTGAATAGAGAACACGGTAAAGTTTTGCTTGCGCATTGATTTATCACAGCATACATAAAAATATATAATGCAACTGGCGCACAAACACGACAGTAAAGATAGAATGGTGTTTAAAAGTTTCCTACGTAGGTAGACGAGCTCAAAGCTGTTAAAGGTTTTTCTCATTATATTAAGTGCTCAGGTTCACCCTTGATTCAATGTACTAGTAATGCAAATGACTTATTTAAACCAATTTTTTTCTGTATTTTTTTGTTTAAAAGCACATTGATGCATGTGTTAAAGAAAAATAATTTAACTCACAATCGTTATTTTACTTAAATATGAATACATTACATATATGGAAAGCTGCCATTTTCAGTTTTGTTACTATACAGTGGAGGATTCAGGGGGCGGCGATGGGCCCGCCCCCATTTAGCCCTTTTAGTTGAAAAATATCTAATATTCCTAAGGGTCTTTCGGATAATTGGGGTCGCTCCAACCCACCCCCCTTAGCAGACAGTCTGGATCCACCACTGTTATTGTTTTATTTTGTCTAACAATCAATGTTATACTTGTGTTGTCTTGACGATGTTTATTTTCAAAAGTCCGAATCAATTACAGGGAGAGACTAGTAATGAAAATCTGTAAAACGTACGACAGAACATTTTAGCAAGCCGTCATATTCCCGAGTTGGAACGGGCATTTTATAAATAAAATGTGCTTAACTAACCAGATAATTAATATTTATAGCTACACAAGTACAGTCCAGCTATATCCTGGATCTGTAACGCGCTTACTATAAGGGCACGCGACTTACACGTGCCAGACTATTTGCCAGACGTCACCAGCACACTTATAATAGGTTGCCATTTTACGATAGACCAGGATCAGGGTAAACGGATGACACGGAATAGTATTTAATGTAGAAAATAATTTCATCGCATTCAACAGCTGAAATAATGAAATAATGGAAATTAACGTAAGCTCACGGTCGTACAGCATTTTTTTTTCACTGGTCAGAAAACCCATCTTTAAAAACTTGCATAATAGAATACATGTATATAACAACTCAATTTCCTCTTATCACAAAACAAAGACAACAATAATTTGAAGATACTTTAAAAAAAAATAACTTAGAAATTTACCTTTGAAAACGAAATTATTTACATGACATGCAATAAGAAATAATAGGATTCGGAAACAAGCTAAACACCCAGACTAAACATAGCTTATATTAATCCGTCTCCTTGAAATTATTTACCTACAAAATTTCTCCCTGCAATATTTAAGCCAACTTTGTGGATAATTAATTAAGTTCATTCCCAATATATGATTTACCATCAATTTTTAAAATTTTCTTAAAAGAATAATATTTGAGAAAAACCGCAAGAGGCCCAACAATACGATTTAGACATTCATTGTAGTTGTAACACACATCCGCCCGAAGCTTATTTTGTTTACCGGTCATTTGCTCTACATGAGTGCACACAATTTGCAAAAATATACAAATCCCAAAAATGCTAAATAATTGCTAGGTTTGCTAACAAAAATTACCGATGATTATGCAACTTGGGTATTTTTTGTACTTTGAATCAATTGGGCCAATGCGACTTCTGTTGGAACAGAGGTACCCGAGGGTATTCACCAGCCCAATACTCAAACTTGTCTGACATGAAAAAAATTACCTTGCGTTTTATAGAAATTTACTGCTTTTATCAAAATTTTAACCCTTAAAAATACTGAGGCTTCATTCGGTGTATAGCACTCAGTGGATGGCCTTGGCACTAAATTTGGCCTCCTAATTCGATATTTTTGGTAATGAGTAATTTTTTACTTATTTATTGTATTTTGAAGATAAAAGTTAGTGTATACTAAAATTTCTGCTAACTCATCCACTTACTATGGTGACTAAATCAGTTGAACCCCTTGAATATCATTCAGAATTATGGCGAAAAATCACAAAGAGGAAAAAAGGGAAAATGGACTGAATTTATCAATGGATCATCTGTTATATTATCTGTAAATTCGAACTTTCTTTACAATCACTCATATATGGTTTGTTACGAAAGCCTCGTACTATAATAATATAAAGATTGACACTTAATTGCAGTTAATTCTATGTTTGTTGATGGTCTGGCATTCATTGGATTAGTGAGACATGGATGTGACATTGTTCGACAATTAGCAACAAATTCCGACCAAGCTGGTGCTAGAGGCCATCTTGAACTTACTATGAGGTATAAGCAAAGGTCATTGTTGAAGGCCTCATGGTGTATTCACGATGAAGAACATTTATAAAAGCGTTGTTTCCATTTTGTGGCTAATGTGCAATTACTCCATATCCTTTTATTGAATTTTATTGTTAACTTGTATTTTTACACTTACAAATATCAATTACTGAGAACGTACAGTAAACATGTGCGTCAAATTCTGATAAATTAGTAGACAATAAGATGACATTTGATCTGATCGGCAAATAAATATAAAAAAAACCACACGGGTCTAGGCAAAAAATGACTTGCATAACAAAAGTCTCGATCAAAAGAGAGAAAGTTTCGAGGATACAGGTCTACGATAACCACGAGACAATACAAATGGTAAAATACAATGCTATTCGAGGTTTCTGTTTGTCTATATTGGTTTGAGGTCCCGAGTTTCTTTCCTTATTTACGATTGTCTTCCGTCATTTGTTTGTGTTTGTGTTGATTGTGGCGTGTCATTGTAGATGTTTTCTATATATATTTTTTATTTAATTTTCTGTAATTTCATAAATCTGTAGAACCATCGTTGTTTAGCATAAACCTTATTTATACTTGCAAAAATCATGGAACCCTGCTAATTCAACTATTCTTGTATTTTGTGACATTCTGCAGGCTATAAGGCGTTTAATTTCTGTTTGTATAAAATAATTAAAACAAGGTGGTCAATTTATGGCATATTTGTAAACTCACTGTAATTTGTAGTTAAACTTATAGACAGTATAATTGTCATTTCCTGAAGCCGGCGATTTTCCTTTCATGGAAGCGCGTGCTTTACACGTGTCACTAGGAAAGCTAAGCTATTTCCGTTTCCGATCGAACATCATGGCGGTGACTGCACGTGAGCAAAGTGTGACATTGGCTTATTCATTTTACAAAGACGAGGAGGTTTAATTTTAATGTTAAATTTTACACAAGCTCCACATAAATTTTGTATAAAAACGGTTTCAAATTGAAAAATAAAATTTATTTTAGAAATTCTGAACAACTGTTGTTTGATTAATGATTTAATTGAATTACATAATGGCTGATTTTGATGCGATAAAACTAGATGACGTCAGTACTACGTTAATGTATGTAAATAGCGGACTCTGGAAGGGGAATACAATTGAATTTTATATGGGTGTAAATTTCAAGGGGTTAAAGACAAAATAAATAATATGACGATAATTCTGTATCTTTTTGAAACATATTATACTCAGTACTTGTTAGCAAGAGCATTTCAGTGTACCTAAGTACCAAAATAAAATTCTTTAATTTCCAAGATATACAAGATGCAAGTATTCATTTAAATAAATTTATTTATTGATTGTTAGGTTTTAACGCCCAGTGAGCAATATTTCAGCTATATCAGGACGAGAACAAGTTAATCAATTAAGAAAATATTTAAGTTAGGAAGAAAAAAAAACCACAAAGGTGGAAGGGACAACCGGGACAACGAGTTTTGATAGCAACTGGAAAGGGGAGAAATGGGTAGGAGCAGGCAATTTAGCATTCTATACGAGTCACAGTGACTCTGCTCACTTTAGAAAATATAAAAGGGGTCTTTATGCTGCATGGAGCGAGGCGTTTCTCCACACTGTTTGGTTGCAATGGTTCACTGTCAGGCTTTCTCTATTATAACCTGACTACTCCGCATATACAGGGCATTCCTCTATCCAGCAAATCGGGACGCTCCCAGCAGTTCCATAGCCGGAGCCCCTGCAAACCGATTCAGGTGCCGGGCATTTAAATAAATGTTGATAAAAGAACAAACATAATAATTTAACTAACAGAAGTAAGCGACGTCCAGTTTCTTTTGATATTACAAAATTGTATACGTTCGAGTTCGACTTCGTGAAATTGCAGTGAATGCAGAAAGTGTATCATTTACGTCCTGAAGGGTTATTGTATTTCTCCGTAACTGGAACTGGCAGTTCTCACGGACTGGCAGATCTCACGCGACAGCGTCAATTTGAAAACCAGATGTCCGAGGAGATACACCTAATCAAACGAATATATATATATATATATATATATATATANATGCCCAATACAGTTAACTATTGGTCGCCCGGGAATTCCTTCTTTGTGTATTTTTGGGAGGAGATAGAATAAACCAGCTCTGGGATTTTCAGGAAGAAGACCTTCAAAAGTTTCCTGATCTAGTTCTTCGTTTCTGGACATTGATTTGAGTACTGTTACAATTTCATCGCTGTATTTCTTTGTTGGATCAGTTTTCAATTTTTTATAAAAAGCGGGTTTTGAGAGCTGCTTGTTGGCTTCGGCAATGTAGTCATCGGTGTTCATGACGACTACAGTAGAACTCTTGTCTGCCTTTTTGATAACAATATCCTCTCTCTTTTCTAAATTACGGAGTGCTTGTCTTTCGCATTTCGTGATGTTGGAAATGGGGCGACTTTCTTTAGGTAGTTGGAGTTCCTTTTTCTATATATATATATATATATATAAACGCCTGAAAAGATAGCCAACGCACAAACCTATAGGATGTCGGATCGAAAACAAAATTAACGATACTGTGCAAACAAAATAATAATATATACGCCTAAAGTGATACACAACAACATCAAAATAAAATTATTATAGAGAAATTTAGGCAATAAAAAACCTAAATTGATCAAATGACGAAATTTTCACTAGACCTACTAGCTTTCTCAACGTCTCTCGATAAGTGATCATGCCTAAATTTCTCTATAATAATTTTATTTTGATATATATATATATATAGTCAACCAAAATGTCCATCATATTAGTGTTGTTATCCTTGGTTTAATTTTTGGGATTTGTTTTGACTTTAATTGACTTTACCCTGAGTTGACTCACTTACAGTGTGATAAGTGCCATATACGGGGCTGGACGTGTTTACCCTTCCGGAGCATCTGATGTCACCCTCGGGTGTTTTGAGGTATCACACTTATATGGTTTTATATTTGTTATGTTCGTGTTTTGTTTATATCACGGTACACTGTAAAGTTGGCGGTTAGGTTTTAAGCAAATTTAAAACATGTTTATCCCTAAACACGTTTAGGTTTATGTTTAATGCCTGATCACTTTATTTCTGAAACATGTTTAGTGCTTAACACGTTTAGGATCTAAACGTGTTCAGAAATGAAAATATTCTTGGTTTAACACATTCTAAACGCCTAAAAACTTTCTAAACATGTAAAGAATTTAACGTGTATATACGTTTCAAATTAAGAGTTGATGATCGTGTAGGGGACGCTGCCGGTAATCTTTCTTTGTTTGGTTTTGAAAAGTGAAACGTGGCGATAAGCAATGCAGAAGCTTGGTTCATCTTGAAGGGGATATATGTTGATATATTACAGATTTATATTGTTTCAAAGGTATATATTTGACATTATTTCGATACTTATATGGAAAATTGATGTTATTTATTACATTTTATATATAAATTTGTTTTACTCAGTATAAACAATGCACTTTGATTTGCCTGTTATCCTTGTATTAGTACTTTTTGAAACAATTTCCAGGAAAGATTTGAAAGGATTTTTTCACCACGTTCACTATTATTCGAAAAGATAAAATTCTATTTGCGCATAAACATTTGCAGAATTGAATAACTTTTGTTTTATTTATTTTCTTATTATGTCTTTCAGGTAATGGAAGATACAGTTGTGAATTTGACTCGAAGCTCTTTCTTAACTAACGCAAGACCAAAGAAGTGAACTTTGAATATTACATAAATAGATAAAAAGAACAAAACCAATGTAACAAAAAAGTCATACCCTATAAAAAACCCTAAAGACTCTGTAAACATTTTTAGATTCTAAACACTCTCTAAACGTGTTAACGCTTTTTGGCATTAAAAAGAGGTACAACATTGTGCTTATTATTACATTTAGGATCTAAACGCCAGTTTTAGAGTGTAGTGTCCTCTGTCTTCTGGTGTTTTCATTTTTTCCGTGCCTGTCAACTTTGATTTTTTTAAACTACTTGTAATTTTTTTTTATGTTACCTACTTGTAATCTATTTGTAATTTTTCGTTTAAATAATGAAGCTGTTTCAGTCATAATACATATTAGAAAGAGGAATGTGAGCGCCAAGGAACATTTGGACCGATTTTATAAATTTCAATTTTTCATTTGCGCCGATTTCATTTATTCATTATGCCGATTTCATTTTTCATTTGCGCCGATTTTATTTCACATGACTCATGTTCTATGCAAGATATGTAAGTTAAACCTTGAAATTTGCGGTGAACATATGCATACTGAAAGTGTATTAAAATATACATTATTTTCGGTAATCTGTTGCTTTTTACGCTCATTTTTGAAATGACAAAAGTTGAAAATTCCAAAATAAAAGTTCGATCTTAAAAGTTGAGATTAAACAAAAATCTATACGAAAGACTTACATCAAATAGACGAGTTTCCAATTGGTGAATTTTCCCGGGAAATTTTGACGTCACAATATAGATTTTAGGACGTCACAATTTAACGTGACGCAATTTACTCCGATTGACCCCAGGTCAAATGGGGCAATTCATTCATAAAATGAAATTGGAAATTCGTCTATTATTGGTTTCTGGCGATAAACTGTGAAGAATGGTACTGTAACTTACTGGTACCAATGTAGTAACAACACGAAGAATGGTACTGTAACTTACTGGTACCAATGTAGTAACAACACGAAGAATGGTACTGTAACTAACTGGTACCAATGTAGTAACAACACGAAGAATGGTACTGTAACTTACTGGTACCAATGTAGTAACAACACGAAGAATGGTCCTGTAACTGGTACCAATGTAGTAAAAACACGAAGAATGGTACTGTAACTTACTGGTACCAATGTAGTAACAACACGAAGAATGGTACTGTAACTTACTGGTACCAATGTAGTAACAACACGAAGAATGGTACTGTAACTTACTGGTATCAATGTAGTAACAATACGAAGAATGGTACTGTAACTTACTGGTACCAGTGTAGTAACAACACGAAGAATGGTACTGTAACTTACTGGTACCAATGTAGTAACAACATGTCTTGTAAAGACTAAGCCAATTCAGGTTCTGTTGGTAAAAAATGTACTTAGTTAAACACTAGTTTTGCATTTATATTTCTTATTCCATCTTTATATCCCATTTTTAATCCGTGAAAGCTTTTTGCGTAAGAATTTTTTTATTTATAGTGTGAAAAATGAAAACATTACCTGCGCTTGACACGAAATGAGCGAGTAAAAAATCGGCGCAAACGAGAGAAATAATCGGCGCAAATGAAAGAAAGGAAAGAAAATATCGGCGCAAATGAAATGCAAATCGGCGCAAATGCAAAACGGCGACACCGAGTTGGTCTTTATTTCTGCATGCATTACTTGCGTTACTGTATGACATACCTTCTTCGCCTCTAATTTTGGTAGTCTGCAGGACAAAACGGTAGAACATGATCATCTATTTCATTCCAATTAAATAACAAGTATATATACTGGTACATTGTGTTATTATTGTGTCATTTGCACTTTCTGCTAATACATCTTCTGATTTGTGGTTTTCCAAATGTTTTCATATGAAGAGGCACACGTTGTTGAAAAGGCTCTTGTAGTAGCTACATGTTTTTGTGTACTTCTAATACTTCATGCAACACAAAAGTCTGAACACCATTAATAAATCTTGATATAAATCTTGAGAAAACACTGCCACTGCAACTCTGTCCGTTGCTATGTACATGATAACCGGATTTATTCTAAGAACTGATTGGATTGTGTATTAAGTGTAACACAAATATTACATAACTTGATTATACAGGATCTTGTTCAACGTTCGTTTCAGATATTCATATTTTCCTTGGTTAAGTTTGGGGTATCTTAAAAATCATAAAAAAAATGCAGTGATAAAAACGGTATTATATATTTCTACACTTGCAATAACGATATATTTTTGCTCATATTTTTGACATCTTTTGAAAAAAATATGTGGTGCATTTATCCATTGCTAGCCTTTCTCATTCCAGATTTTAATTCCAAGAATAACATTTATATTGTCTTAATATCGTTCAAAAATTAATTAAATTCTTTTAACACTACATTTTCCCACCCTCTTTTCCGAAGAAGATTCCCGTCAGTGTAATTAGCTTACTTATTGGATAAACAAATTGTGACATTTTAGTTTCAGTTCAGATTTTGATCCATTCTTTGTCATGTGGTCACCTTTTGACACTTTTTATTTGGTGACCGTCAAAGACGACACATGCACCACATAAATTAATGCTCGTCTCACTTGGAGATTCACATCTTTAACAGTTTTACATGTTTTTTATTTCTTTATTATATATGTTAACAGCATGTCTAAAATTTAAATAAACAACACAATGAAAACTTCGTTCGGGCGTCTTTACTAAATTTTAATCCTTCTTTACAGTTATGATAAATTAATGACACCAACCATTTCAAATGACCTTTCATGGTCAAGTTTATTTAGCTTTTTCCTTTTCAGAAAATATTTCATATTTCTTTCGAAAATGCGATAAATATCAACCGTTTCATACGAATAAATAGAATAATTCTATGTAAATTTAAATATATTAATTAAGTTCTCGTCCTCTAGTGTTGCGGGATATTCAAGCATTACTTTAGATTTTGATTATCGGTTTTTAAAATACTTTGATTTTGTCTGCATATGATAGACATAATTTGTCGATATTTCGATCATTTTGGGGGAGGGATTCCGGATTTTCTTTTTCACAAATTTTGTAAAAAGGGCAGATGTCTATCATAAACCTATCATGGTAATGTTTTACTATAATAATTATAAAAGTTATTTTGTTGTGATACAGTTATTTTAAATGTTTGCCTTTTTTTTCCAAATTTAGAATTCCAATTTAGAATTGTCATACTCTTTTGAAAATCAAATTTTCGTTCTCATCTTGTTAGCTTGTGGAACAAGTTTTATAGCAATAGAAATTTCAAAACAAAACAAAAAACCGGAATGACCTTTTTGGACTCTGCTTTGTCATTTTTCGGGACTCGGGACTGAGAAAAATATTCTTTCGAATTCAGGATTATTGAGCTATTTTCTTGGAATTCCTGGACCACCCCTCCCACCCACACTCAAGTACTGAACAAAAATATATTGCACATTTTGTAGTAACGCAAAACAGATTTACTTTAATTACTCAATGCTGAAGATAAAAATTCAAACTATATGGAGAGATTTAGGTGCATCCTGTCTTCATTGAAACGTGAGGAAAAAAAACGAAAAAAAAAATAATAACAGCAACAATAAAAACCCCTACAATCTCGAAGTTGTTTACGGGATAGGTTTGTTATCTGTTGTAAGTTTCGGATCATATTGAAGGCTAAGTTCCCTGCCCTTAAATCCTTATTCAATTTTGCCACCGTCCTGAATCCTTTTGCTTCCTTTTTTTAATAACTGAATAATTTGTTATCGCTGATATAGCTGAAATATTGTTCACTTGACGAAATACTATGATTTATCAGTTTATTTGTGTACAAGTTTCTATTTCTGTTCAATTATATTGTATGAAATATCATTAACCACCGACAAACATCTAATATCATATAAACATTAAAACCAAGTCCACAGTATAAAATCTTAATATTCTATTAAATCTTAGTTTCATGACTTTTTGCGGTTTAAACACTTTCATTCGACCACCAAGTAGCATGTTGACAGTTATTTCCTTTTTCATTATTATTTTTTTTTTTTTGGATTTGAGTACAAAACAGGTGTGAAATAAAATGACTTTCGTTTCCTGTTTCTGGTTAAAAATTCTACAATGAATTAAAATCGATTTCTAAATAAGAGAACCGGTCTAAATTACTCGTATAAATACTATAACAACCGAGAAGATCTTATGTAAAGTACCGTAAACAAAGACAAACTACCATAAAACATATCATTTTACAACAAAAAAGGTAGTATTCATATTTCCGGGTCACGTGTCTAACGGTATGCAGTTTGAATGTGTCTCGGCTTTCAAAATTGTTTGTACTTTGCGAAATCGTTTAAGAGTTAATTAGGATATATGAGCATTCGATTGTTATATCCGTTCGGCGGAAACCACAAGAAAAATCTATATTTTAATAAATTGGAAATGTGTTTAAACACAAGTCTTATTGTCAAATTTAAATCAGATTTGCATTCTATTCAAATTTACACAAAGAATCATATTTCTTATATTTGTGATCGATCGATGTTTAAACATTTAAGAATGAATAGAAAACTACTCTCGTTATTTCACGCAGGCTGTAACTGTAATGCTTCAGAAACAATTGGTTTTAACGCAATAACCCCGAAGTTTTCCGAAGGAAACACTATATGATTACCATACACGGTTCTACATTACAAAGCGGGAACAAAAAAAATATCTACCTCGACCTTCGGTTGCTAGCAATGCACAACTAAGGTTCTAGTTTTCTTCTTATGCATGTATCACTGTACAAAATTACAACTTATTCCGAAACGTACCTTCTGAATAACCATATTAGGTAATATCCGAAGATATTTACCACACTCAGAGAAGACTGACTTTTGACACAATTTAAGTATCAATCCCTGTTTGAGGAAAATCTCCCTTCTTGGTGCAATTGGCACCAATAAGTATATTCATACAAACTAGACCTCTTTGCCTAACATTCTAGGAATATTCCTTGATTGGATTTTACAGAAGATAAGAATGGTTTCAACTTTTGGGAATTTACTATCCATATAAAGATGAAACGCCCATGACCTTTCATTAGAAACATTGAAAATACTGACAATTCCAATTTACGTAGTCATTTTTGATATAATTTCATTTAAATACCTGTAAAAATAAATCTGGTGGGGAAGGTAAGATGGATATAAACAAATTCTTTGAAAGGGTTATCAGTTAGTTAGTTATAAGTGGAATTTATTCAGAGTAAATTTTTCGTAGTAATTATAATAATTTTTTTTTCTATTATTTTTTTTCGTGCTCAGAAAATGAAAGTGCGCAAATTAAGAAATAAAATATTTTCCTAATATCTTTTAATCCCTTTATATTATTGGACTTTGACATGTTTTCAGATTTTTTACTTTATTCAGTCGTAAAAATTTCTGTTTAGCACCATCTTACAATTTTATTTTATTATTTTGAGAATATTAATGAAGCAGATGATTTCAAAAGCCGAATCACTCAAATGAACAATCAGTTATAAAATACAGCTACGAAAAATGTGCAAATTTAAGCTTATTTACATATACCCATTCATACAAGGGAAAATCAATATTAAATTAAATGGACAGGTATTAATGTATTTTAACGAAAGCCCCTCCCCTTGTCTCAGCGGCACACGTCTAAATGTCGCATTTTGAAAAGGAAAATTTATAGCCATCGACCAAAAATGGCATTTTGTGCCTTGCGCTGTTCACGTGGCAAATGAGACCACGCCTCTTTACACGCGAACTGTCAAAGTCTGTAAGATTTCTAACTTTTTAAAGGATTCTGAGCCAATAATAATGACTATACCTGACACTTTATTTTATCCCACTTTTTACCTGAGTCGTTTTGAAATAAATATGACTGATATATAAAAAGGCAAACGGTAAAAATTCAACCTAACGGTATCATATCCTGTTAATGTTAAACATCAATATAAACCAACCTGTTACAGATACACGTAAGCAGCATCAGTTTCAGCAGCCATTTTATTTATATATTTTGACAAATTTTATATATTGTAAAAATATGAAATAGTTGTGCCAGGCGAACTTGGACTTAGTTCATATACATTTTTTTCACAAAGACTAACTCTGATAATGGAAAGATCGCCGCACGAAAACTGTGAAACTATTGGTCAAATTTATGATGCTTCTACGTTGAGTTATGTGTCGCCACAGTCATCATCTCCGCCCGTAATCGGTGGTATAATATACCCTGAATATACTGCTAACTCTGACTGGCATCAAATAGAACAATCTCGACAAACTGAAGTTGTGCAATATCAGTCGTACATGGGATACCATCCCGGAAATACCATATCCCAACCAGAGCTGGTTCCGAATGGTACCTACTGGCAAACTGACTATAATGGACATAGTGCTTTACCTAACTATACATATTCCAGTGAAAGGATGCATTCTTCTGAATACAATAATGACGGAAGTTCCGGTAGTTCCGTCGGAAAGACAGGAAAAGTGAAAAGACGACGGGTTCAGACTCATTCTCAAAGGAAAGCTGCGAATATTCGTGAAAGACGTCGGATGTTCCATTTGAATGAGGCGTTTGATGAACTTCGAAAACGACTTCCAGCATTTAACTACGAAAAACGACTTTCAAGAATTGAAACTTTACGTCTTGCAATGACATACATATCATTTATGAAAGACATATCAGACGGAAACGATCCCGATAATGTAAAATTGTTAAAATACCAGACTGCCATTGACGAGAACCTTTATAGAAGTATGCAAGAACAATTAAATGATACAGATGATAGTTTATCACAGCCATTGTAACAGAAAATTCGGACTGGACGAAAAATACAATTCTTAACGGATGCAATAAAATTATTGACGATTCAAATTTAAGATGAATAGAACTGGGAGATAAAGATTTTATCAATTATTAATTAATATTTCCATATTTAAACGTGAAACAAATACAGACTATGTTGTTTTTGTATATGGAATTTCAATCCAGGTTATGTATGCTAGTCAATTTCATGATGTGTTCATAATTTTTTTTTCTCATTCTCTTTTGTACATCTATTAAACATGTTTTACTTGGTATTAGGTTTAGTACAAAATTGCTCTGATTTGTTCCTGCAAGAAATCCTCTAATTTATTATTTTAGTTGTTAGTTCATTAATACATTTGATATTCATTGGCTAATTATTGGTGTAAGCTGATTTAAATCATGATCGTTAAATTATTTGAAAAGTTAACTCAATTTTGAAGTTACATATTATGTGTTCTCGAACGCATGATTATAAACGATTAGGATACGCTTCCGGTTCATTCGAAGTTTTGTTGGATTAAAGGATGACGTGTAGGAGAATAATTTTTTTAAACATTTAAATATCTCGTCTTCCAAAATATTTATATTTTAAAGAAATATTTACTATGCATAATATTTATTGTTTCATTAAGAGATGAATTATTTGTGTATTAAATTGTGTTCATATTTACAGTTGTGTATTGAATCGTGTTCATATTTACAGTTTATTAAAATGTTGCATTTTTAATTAGTTTATTTTTAATAAAACTTTGATTCTGTGGCTATCAGAATGGGTTCCAACACCCATGGACCTATTATTTATCTTTCGTGACAAATTAAAATACAGTAAACAAGGTTAATTGACACATTGCGTGGACATGATATATAGACTGTTGTGTCTGTAATTTCATATCTGGTGGTAACGTCAAAAATAGAGTAAATGTTAATGAGGAAATTAATATACATGTATATACCAGAGACATAAAAAAATGTATTATATATCTCTACATCAAACACGGCCATTTGTAGACACTTGCTCTAGCCGTCAAAATATGAAATATGGTGTAAATTTTAATATAAAAATATGAGGCAAAACTTATTTAGGCATTTTACTTGTATGAATTTATTAAAACAGCACAACATGTGGCTATGAAGAAAATAACAAGAACAACAACAACAACAAAAAACAAAACAAAAAAAACCCTGACTAATTTGAAAAAGTTACATCTCTCTTTATTGATTATGTAGTAAATTATAATGAGGATTTAAAAGCCTATGCATTAAACATATTAAATATGACTTTTTAACTTGTATCTTCCATGCCTGTGATTTTATATAAGAGGGCAGTATGATATAAAATCTATCTATTTATATTCTGCGAAATATTAATTGATGGGTTGAAAGACGGTGATTATTTAAAGTTTATTGACTTTAGTTTTCTTTAATTTTGGATAGAAAATTTTAAATACAGTTATGTCATTTTCCAATATGATTATTTGAAATCAACACTTGGTGATATTTGAAACCTGTTATAATACTTCAGACCATTTAAATACCGTACCTTACACCCCTCTCTTTATTTGCCTGAAATAACTTCCGTTCACTCGCCAAATCGTCTTTGGGTTTTCTTGTCACACACAAAAAGTGAACTGTTTGAGTGGACATATTATTTGATGACTTTTGGTTAATGATCAAAGAAAGGATATGGAGTAAATGCACATGAGACAGAGTCTCTGCTAATACATGTTAGACCAAGTAATGGAAAAACCCTTGTTTTTTTTGTTTTTTTGGTCTTCATCTTGTCCATATCTCATGGTAAGCTCAAGAAGGCTCCTGGCACCGGTTTGAGTGGAATTCATTACTTAAGGTTGAACGAGCTACAACCATGTCTTTATTTATCCCATGGATGCGGGATCGTCTGCAAACATAAATTTAACTGGCAAAGTGCGCTACCAATCCCTGTTATACGTTGCCCGACAAAAGCGCTAGTGTCATAAGCTAGCAGACATTTTCAACAGACAAACACAGGGCGCTCATCAATTCGATTGTAAGAACAGCCTTCAGATGTCTAGCGATGTCAGCAAGTGAACGGTTAACTTTTCGATTTGGGGAATAATAAATTATTATTATTCCCCGAAGCGGACCACGTTTACCCTCTCTGGAGCACTTGATGATACCACAGTTTTTGTAGGGGTTCAAACTGCTAGTGCTTTAGTTATGTGACGTTTTTGTTCATTTTTGTTTGTTTTGTCTTTGTCGTACTGTCTCAATTCGTTTTGGATAAGAATTGTCGTGATTTTGGAGTTATGATTTTAGAATCCCCCCTTTCCTCGTTCTTGCTTTGATGTATTACCAAAGTAACTCATTGTAAAGCTCTCTGCATACGACCATTTCGACAACTTTATGAACTGTCTCTTCAGTTGGTATCGTAATTTTCCAAATAAAATTGGTTTCGGACCAGTACCGAAGTACTGTACTGCTAGGTAGGACGTATACTCAACTAGAAGTTGCTTCGACCCAGTGGTATCAAATAACAAAATAACGAAGTAACTGAATATGCTTTTCGGCATATGACCATTTTGGACAACTTTTGTCTTTTCAGTGCAGATAAAGTGAAAACATTGGAAGTCCAGAAATCAAATGGTGTATACATGCTGATAGAGAACATATAATCAAACAGATCTAAATTGAGAGCAAAACCAGCCACGGACAGAGCCTTGCATGAGAGGGATACATTGTACTGCATAATTTTAAACAAAATTTACGAATCAAGATATATTTTGCGAATAAAATCGGGCAAACAACGAGGTAGTAGACTACTGGTTTGATTAATACCCTCAAGGAAACAACGGCAGTAGAATACCGAAGGAACAAAGGGGTGATATTCACAAAAATCGAAGTCCAAAGACAGGGCAAAAACGAGAACACAGAAAACAATGACGTTCGACACAAAAAAAATGACGCCAGACAGACACAAAGCACAGAACCAGAAACCACAACATTCAGAACAAAGGCACTCACAGTGTGAACTCCAGTGAAACTGAGAGTGACATCAGGTGCTCCGGACTAATGCTTCAAGGACTAATAGTCCAGCAGCATTGGCACAAGTGTCGTAATGATAAAATCAAGAGAGACCCTTAGATTTATATTGCTTAACTTTAATGCCTCTACTGGTGGAATGTTTGTCCCCGAGGGTATTCGCCAACCTCGTAGTCATTATTTCGTAGCTTGCACAAAATCTGATTTTCTCTAAAGTATTCCCACCTTCAAAGCTCTGTCCTTTGCTGATTTTGGCTTCTCATTTGATCCTATAGGTTATATGTTCTCGTGGCCGGTTTTAAACATCTTTCGGTTTATTGTTTTCCAAATGTCTGGAAATTATTGACACAAAAAGCACATTATTTGTCAAAATAGCCATCTGCAGAGACTAAATTTACAGTTTGAACAAATAAACTAAAAATAACAAAAGGGTGACAGAAATGAATGCTCAAATTTTCAGCGAGATAAATTCTGTTACATGACAGTAGTCTTTCTTAATTTTGTTCTGACAGGACCATCTTCATTTTTTTTCGCCCTAAAGTTGAAAGTTATATGCCAAAAATTTGGGCATTCATTTCTGTCTCTTTTTGGAGAATTTAGTTGGTTTTATTTTGTATATTTTGTCCCTTTCCTCTATCAATTTCGTCGAATATTTTACAGTTGTTTTTTTGTTTATACACATTAGTTTTTGTCATTACACAACGTAATTTTTTAAGTATTCACAGTAACTTCGACATATTGTTAATAGACTAAACCGTATTAATAGAGGAATTGAGCTGCATGAACTTTTTACATATTTTATCACTGGAAACTCGGGAATATTTTATTTGAAGGTGAGAAAGGTGCTGTCTGTTCATACAATTATATGATGCGAGAGTAGCGCAAGGTAACAAAGAAAAACAAACCTTCAACTTCATTCAAAATTAAGTCAAAATTAATAGCGTTTGATGGTATCGTTTATTGTCATTTTCAGGACTAGTTTGATATTTTTTAGTAGATTCGAAGTTAATTATCTGATATTCACTTATCAAATGTTATTCTTTCATTTCGAATGATATACCACGCTTTCAGCAGACCATGCCTACCATTCCGTAGCACCTGATGATATCCAATGAGTGTACGCCCTTCAAGAGCTGCATTTCTTCACTTCCATATCCAATTTACAGTCTTGAGCTTTGGGTGCCTCGTCGACATTGCTGCCGGGTGTTTCATTATATGGTTATCAGAAAAGGGTCCTATAAAGCGGGATAGTCGGGTCATTATACAAGAGCCTGCATCTAACATAATCACGTTTAATGAAGTATAGAAGGTTTGGGCCCAATAAAACTAGTTTAACCCCGCCACAGCAGGTTTGCGCCTCTCCTAAGTAAATTTATTAAGCCTTTGTGTGTCTTGTCTGTTTTCTATTTAGTTTACTTTATGTCTATAGGAGTCTAAGATGATGTTTATTTCGCTGAACTTGATTACTCTTTATTTAGGGGCCGACTCCGACCTGCCGTTGGATGTGGGGTTTCCTCATCGTTCATTGAAGATCTTATGGTGGCTTTGAGTTGTTATTACTCCAATTTGGGTCGTTGTCTCTTCGACACATTCCCCGTCTCCCTTCTTTCTCCTATATCTTTCGAAAAAGAACATCCTCATAAG
>MJUU01022908.1:175449-186528 GCA_002080025.1 Modiolus philippinarum
CGTTCATTGAAGATCTTATGGTGGCTTTGAGTTGTTATTACTCCCCTTTGGGTCGTTGTCTCTTCGACACCATTTCTCGTTTCTCTTCTTTTTTCTATATATATCTTTCGAAAAAGAACATCCTCATAAGTGAGAGTCAAAGTTCATTGCTCCGATTATTCCTTCCATCTTTATTTCTATTTTCTTATAATTTCTTGAATATATTGATTTGAACTGATATAGCTGAATATTGATAACTAGACGTAGAAGTCTCTTGGTAATCATGTTAAAATTTGGTCTTAGTATACAATTACCACCCTAGATAGTGTGTGATCCAGCGGTTTCTCTCCTCGAGATATTAAGGTCACCAGAGAGCTTGCTCGAGGGTGACCTCAATTCGAGGGGAGAGAAACCGCTGGGTCACACACTATCTAGGGTGGTAACTGTTATATTATATCGAATTTTCTTGTTTAATACCGGTTGGCCTTCCTATGTGACCCAACGCTGGCCGGTTGACCCAACGAAATCTCAAATGTCATGTGACATGATTTGAACAAATCAAATTATAGATAGTTAAATGAGTATATAATATTTACCATTATCTTCAGTTTGGTTGCCTTCAGATTGATATTAAGGTATTTGTTTATACAGAAGATCGTTCTAGGTAAAGGGTCCAAATCAATTGAAATATCACTACGTAAACGTGATTATACCACGGAATAGAACCCAACCCCTTTTTGTACTTTCTGTTTGTACCTTTATTGTACCTACACAATTTATGTACAACAACAAACAATATCACATTTAATAGATTAACAATAACTTCTGTATTTCGTTATTTATTATCTCTGCTGGTGGATTGTTTAAACCCAAGGTTAATACACAACAACCTAGTGGTCAGAACTTCGGTGCTGAACCGAAAACCGATTTTATTAAAACTTGCAATATCTAAATTCAAATAACATTTTTATATAAAACTAAGGAGTACCTCTATTGTGCATAGCTCTTTCCTTAGCTGACTGTGGGTCCTACTAGTTTTGTTCTCTGCCAGCTTTTAAAGGTATTTTGGTTTATGGACTTCCAAATCTTTTGATTTGATCTAGATCAGTTAAGGATAGAGCAAGCCATACAAAGTCCATAGTTAACATACAATGGGTTTAGTAGTATACTAAAGAGAAATGTCGTTTAATTAATCAATAGACGGATATGGAGTAAATGCACATGAGAGACAAAGTCTCTACAAATGCATGGTAAAAGGAGCAATGGAAGGACGCTTTTATTGTTGTTTTTCATCTTGAAGTCAACATTTTTACATATTTAAACCCAATATACACAAAGAATCTTATAAATAAATACACCAAAAAAAGTCTCCGCCTATTTTTGAAGAAAGTTCAATATTGTGAAAACAACATCTATTCTACCAAAGTTACCAAGTAAAACGACATTTCTCTTACAGGTATCAAACAGAGTGACATGTACTTTCCTTGGCATCTTAGAAACAGAAAATCTACAGCTTCGTACATCTTTGTTTTGTGTTTGAAATTTTGAATTTAAAAGAAATTCAACAGCTCTTGAAATATTTCATATTTATATTTCTTTTCAAGTGAAATGAACATACGAAAGACTGCCTAACCTTTCTTTAATTGCAATGACCCAGTGACACACGTGTTTAAATCTTATGTGTGTACATGCAATGGAGAGCGACTTCCTTGTATCCTTTTTATTTGAATAATATTGAAGAGTCATCCACTTAAAAAAATAGAAAGAAATTCTAGTATGTTTCCAAAAGCCTGTCAACGACACACTTGATTGTCTACGTCACTTGAAACCCTGAATTGTATTTCTCTAACAAACATACAAAGTTAAGATGCACTTTTTTATTTATTTTTTTCAAACAAAAAAGTAAGTGCAGACACTCTTGAAAAGTATTTAAACACCTTTAATATGACAGGAAATTGCTTTATATCTGCAACTATATGAAGTGCATCAAGAACAAACTACTCTGTTCATCACTGTCCAATATTTCACATTCACTTGAAGACGTACGACCACCTCCACGAGCGTACTCCGGTAAAATGGTGATAACTTGGTGATTGCACCATTCACAGTGACGATTATATCTCTAGGGGCTAAGGCATGCAGGCTTATGGCAGTTCATCACTGTTCAGTATTTAACATTCACTTAAAGATATAAGACCACTTCCACGAGAGTACTCCTAACAAATGGTGAGAACTTGGCAACTACACCATTCAAAGTGAAGATTAGGTCTCTAAAAGCCAAGCCATGCAGGCTTCCGGTAGTTCATCATTGTTCAGTATTTCACATTCAGTTGAAGACGTACGACCACCTCAACGAGCGTACTCAGGTAAAATGGACAGAACGTTACAACTACATTATTCACAGTGAAGATTAGGTCTCTAGTGGTCAAGACATGCAGGCTGACGGCAGTGGATAGAAAACAGAGTCCTGCAGCAAGTTCATGTACTAAATATAATTTTAAATTATAATGTATTAAGGTCGTACCTCCAGGCGTTCCTTAATAGTAAGTGACAACCAAGTAAGTAGAAAAAAAAAAACAATCTAAGGACAATGGCAATGTCGGAAAAACAAAGAAACAAAGACATAGCATGAGCACGGCACAGAAAAGAAAAACGAAGAAACATATACAAAAATGAACAACACGGACCCAATAAAAAACCATTGGTGAGATCAGGTGCACCGGTAGAGTAAACAACTCCTGTTCTTATACTGTAAACGTGGTTATTTTCGCGGGGAGTAAATTTCCGAACCTTTCGCGGGGTTATAATGTTCGAGGATCTTTAAAATTTAATTGTAAAACGTTTGTTATTAAAAGTGTGGGGGTTATATTTGCGTAAAATTCCCACTCGTAAAATAAGCGAAAATTACCCCCAAGCGAAAATTTCAACGTTTACAGTAACACACCTGCCATGTTGAACATGTCAACTCCGGTTGTAAAGTCATATCTGGTAGATCAAAAATAAACTTTAGTGGCAAAGAGAAAGATTTGTTGTCATCTGGGTAACAGATACCGCATAGCGGTCCGCAAGATCGTGATGTCGACCGTAAAACTTCTAGTGTGATGACCTCAAGTCATGGGCAAATTACGCTTGCTTAAGTAACCTATTTGTAAGCAACATAGCTCTATCAAGGTAGTCACTGTATCGACCACAGGCCCTTGAGTAGCGAATGAGTTGGGAGATGTAAACTCCATATGCCGGTGCTTTAGGAATTTTGCTAGAAAGAAAAGGGAAGTTGACTATTTGAAAAGTGAAGTCATCGCGTTTGCCATATAGCCTAGTTTGTAGTCTGGTGGACTTACATGATGACTTGGGTTTACCTATTTTCTTTGGTAGTACTCCAGTTTTCTCTATCCTGTTAAGTACAAATATATACAGCTGCCATCACGGCATATATCCATGACCTATGTATACTATGTTAAACGTTAACAAGATGTCTCGTCAAAGATATATATTAAGATGACCCCAAAAAAACAAAATGGAATGTTTGAAGAAAACACACTTTAAAATTCATGACTTTGACTTTTAATCCCAGTCACAGTTTCAACATTTTCTGCCTTTTATTTAATCGGAATGGTACAAGTATCATGTTCACGTCTTTGTATTTAACGTATTGATCAATACTCCGTCAATGTCTACAATATTGCTGAAGTTGATTTAAACAAGAATGACTTTTTTTTTCAGTACATGTATATTTTAATTTTAGAAATGTTTGCTTACAATTAAGGAACAACGCTGAGTCCTTAGCTGGTTTTGACTTTTTATTTATTGGGTTGTTGTTCTCTATTGGATTTTTAAAATGTTTGGGGTATGGTCTTCCAAATGTTTTAATTTTATATGCATTGAGGAGACACAAGTTATCGAAATGGTAATCTACTTAACTAAATTTATAGTAAAAAGATCTGAATTTCGTTATTTCATCGTTTATCCTTCCGGAGCACTTGATGATACCTCAGTTTTTTATAGGGGTTCAAACTGCTAGTGCTTTAGTTGTGTGGCGTTCTTATTCATTTTTGTTAATTTGTTTTGTCTTTGTCATACTGTCTCAATTCGTTTTGGCTGTGAATTGCCGTGATTTTGGATTTATGATTTTAGAATACCCCCGTTTTACCGTTCTTTCTTCGGTATTCGTTTGCCGATGTATTTGTACTGTATCTTTACTATCATCAGATGTCAATGATTTTAATCCTCATACTATTTATCCTTTACGACTAGAAACTTATTTGAAATTTTGAATTAGTTATATTTTAAAATATGTGCATTGTTAAAACATAAATGTAAAAAAAAAGAATTGTAATTTTATTCAATTATGATAAATTGTAGCTTCCTAAGCCCTGACGCTGACAGAATATTGTAAGATTCACTGTAATAAAGACAGAGATTTGAAGGTGACAAATGATAACTTCCTCTGGTACATTTCGCGTCATTAATTTTCTGTTGTAGTATTGTTAATCGTGGCATAAAGTTGCGAGTTTGATAGCCGATCTACCGATTAAGTGCGGGATGAAAAAGTATAAAGGCTGGCTGAATTTATGATAATTTCATTGTTAATATATAAATTGGATTTCCGAGACTCATTATGGGTTCTTTTCGGTACGAATAAAGTTAACAAGCCAGTATTCAATTTCAAAATAAAAGAAATTTTATTTCTTTTCGCACTTTCTTGCAGAATGTTATTCTGAAATGATCTAATCGGGTGTAAGGATTGTAATATTATTTTCCTAGCATTTACGTCCATGAATTGCCTCTAAACGACCAAAAAGAGACGCACTGGCAAAGTCGTGTGCACAATTGTCAAAATAAAATAAATACAGAGTTTATTTTTTTACATTTCAAATCTCGTGCCTGCACCTGCGTTACAGACGTTTCCGAGACAACCGTTAAGTATGATGTAGAGGCGAAATGGATTATTTTTTCAAGCTACTATCGTTCATAAATTTTGTGTTGTATTTATATCGCTGCATTAAACTGATCATAAGCTGCAGTTGTTTCTTTTCTTTTTGTGGTAATTAGATACACCGATCACGTGCCATTAAAGGGCATGACGGTCTTGGCCATTGCTTGTTGCATAATGCAAAGAAAACTGATACGATTGAAAATTATTATGAAAATATATCAATTTTGACTCCAATAAATAGTATGATAAATTATTGAACTCGGCCCTTCGTATGAATTTGGTATTTGCCTCTTTAAATTATAAATATATTATCACCTATTCTTTTTTACGACTCTTTTCAAGTATGTACTCTTTTAAGTATTTAAAAACTCTGCAGATGTTTTCCCTACACATTAGCAGAGTTCTTATTGCTTCGTTCTCGCATATTTCGGTTTATGGACTTACTCATGTTTTGATTGATCTGCTGAAGAAACTTGGTTGTCCAATGCGGGTAATAACAAAATTACCGAACAGAGTGGTCAAGGGCCGAAGTCCACGAGACAAAAAGACAAATCATGTGGAAACTACCGGCAAAATTGTCGAACGCAATAGTTTGACTTGGTACAGACATTTTAAAAGAAATGGTGGGTTAAACCGGTTTTATGGCTGGCCAACCTCCCCTTCCATTGCTGTAATATCCGGTAGCAACACAACAGCAATTGCTATTGAAAGGTCGTAGACAGTTAAAAGAAATGATCATCTCAGTATTAAGTAAAAAAAAGGATCTTGAATCGGAAATCGGTCGAAACTTCAAATTTTTCAACAAAGGACTAATATCTATTAAAGACCTTTTTTAATGATCGTATAAGACGGAATTTTTTGAAGCCTTGGTTAATAAGGCAGTCATGAAGATAAACATTAACTTTATCTAATGAGAAAGTCTGTATAATTTGTGCTAGCTCTTGCGCAACGAATTGACCATCTTCAAAAACTTAATTCACAGTAACCTCGGTATTTTGGTATTCGTTAGAGGAGTTGGAAATATTTCGACAAGTTGAAAATGTTTTACCATAATGAATCTTTAATGATCTGAAAAAAAAGCTCACAGAACACCATTAGAATTTGCATGGTATCCTATTCGTTAAATGATCCAAAAGAAATCGAGAGTATTTCAAAAAAGCGCGAACAATTCGGTTTAGTTGTCATAAAATTGTGTTTGTCTACGATCAGTTTGGTATGCATAGGATTTGTAGATCAATACGAATACTTACTCGTATTATTTTTCAGTATTCATTACCTACATCTGTATTCATTACCTACATCTATATACATACATTCTACGAACTTTTATGATGCGTTTTTGTTTAGGATACCCAAACGACCCTCTGTTTTTCTTGTTTCTCTTTTCCGATAAAAAATTCGAAATTAAATGATTAGTTCAGCAACATGAGTGGCATGTAGAACTCTTTAAAAATGTATAGGTCGAACAAAATGTGTGGGTATCACTTAATTTAAAAGTACAGTAAGTGATGCAAATTGTGTTGAATATGCTTGATATCACTGCATGATCACTCAGTCTGATAGAAAACAAATGAGTTGTTTTACAATAAAACTGCACGTAAAGCGATAGACATGTGTAAAATATTACAAAAACAAATGCAACGTACCAACTTTATTACACATATATAGGTTTAATTATATAAAAATAAAATCAGTGATATACGTGTACTATAAATAATTCCCGTTTGAAAACTATTCAAAACAAAATAACTTACGTTGCGAAAAATCGGAATTTGAATTTTCTCTGTCTTTTTTTTCAAATAACAACGTAGGAAATACTTAAGTTTGTGCAAGGGCGATTATTTTGTTTTCTAAAGCGAATATATTTTATGATTTTAAAAAAGATATTAAAAGTAATATCTTTAATATGTGAAAATTGTTACTGTTGTGTTTTTTTTTCCTCTCAAACATGAATAGTACACTTTCATTCATCTATTTACTTGTGCGAGTACAAAAAAGAGTTTTCTACCGTTTCCGAGATCTATGCCCCTCAAATGTTGATGTAAGGTTATTCAAACTCTTCATCATTTGATAAACCTAAAATGCGTCGAGGCAAATTTCCTTAATATTCTAGTATCTATTCATCATTACATTTTATTATATTTTATTTTGTTATTTAATGTTCACATAATGATGTTATAGAAATTTTAAAAGTTGTCATGACTATGATGCCGGTGATGAATATCGTTTCTTCTTTGCATGTTCTTTTACATAAATTTGATTCCTTTATCCTTGGATATTTTGAAAAATACCGCATTTTTTTAATGCATAATCAACAATGATTTATTTAGTTCGCACTGTGAGGGCCTTAATTTTGAAAGCTCTGTGTGTGTGTGTGTGTGTGTGTTTTATTTCTGTGCTTTGTACCTGTCTGATGTCATTGTTTTCCGTCCCATAAGGGATCCGTTTAAAATAATTTCTAATTCAAAACCTTTTTGTTAGCTGTGGTAAAATACGAAATTAGAAAGTAAATAAATTACAGCTACCAGAGTACCATGTATAATTCTGAAAATTTAAAAGTACAGTACAAAATGCAAATTTTGTTTAAATATGTTTGATATCGCTGCATGAACACTGATGGAAAAAATGTAAAAAATGGATAACAGGAGACACCTACAATGGTATAACATAATTACATGTCACAATCTGCTATGGAACTACACATGAAGAGCACGAATAAGACAAAAGACAAACGTAGACAACGATTGGAACTCGGGACAGCCGGACTTGGTACAGGCACTAGCAAAAGCCAGTGGTAGGGTTAAACCGGTTTGTGGGTACCCACACCTCCCCTTTATCTGTCCCGTTTCCCTATAGTATAATAACCCAATACAGGTAGACTACTTACTCACTCTATGACCACTATCTTGGGAAAAAAGATATGACAAAACGTAATTTAGAAATATGAGTCAAAAAGAGCTCGCCTTCAAACTGCCGGCTAGCTCAAGGAGCATAGTCTGCTGGTAGAACACTGCCGCACAACGGAAGAAAAATCAAATTCAAAACTTCCCGATGGGTTTGGTCAAGAATCATCATAGATTTCAGTAGACATCGCCAGTATCAGTGAGAGGCCAGTATGTGTGCAAAATTTTCAGGTCATTAGGTCTCGAAGCTAAGTTAACGGATGCAAGCAGAATATCTTGTCGATATCCCCTAATACGTAAAGAATGTAAGTTACGTCCCAGCTTCTCTGGCCTTTTAATCAATTTCTGGCATTGTTTAAAAATATTTTCGTAAAAACGAGGATTAGAAATACCCTTAGTAATAAGCTGTTTACGAGTAACGCCATATTTAGACGTAAGATGTTCATATCTATCATAAAACTTCTTAAGTGTATTCAACAACTTATGGAATCTGTAACCCTGTTGTAAAGGTTTGGCTGTGATAGTAAGGTTACGTTCATTAAAATCGTCAAGAGTAGAACACACTCATGCGAATCGTACCAGTTGAGAAATATACACCCCATAGCATGGAGCTAGAGGGGTGTCACCGTCAAAAAAGGGAATAAGTGATAGTGAAATCGAAATCATCCCGTTTATCAAATATTTTAGTTTTTATTTTACCGGAGTCGATAATGATAAGGGCAGTATTTAGAATCATTGTTAGCTTTATTTAATTTTAGTTGTTGCGGGTAAATAATGCCTACATAATCCAAAAACTTGGGATTATCAATAGTGAGGATATCGTCAATACACCTGCTGTTATCATTGACAATAGAAATAAGTTTAGCCTTATAAAGTTTATCCTAAAATAAGAGTATTTTTTTACAATGATCGCCTTTGCACAAACTTGAATATTTTCTGCATTGATATTTAACAAAAAGTGAAGAAATGCAAAAGCCTGATTATTGTTATTACCCCATCCATCCCCATTTGAAAACTATTCAAAACAGAATTACTTACCTCACCAAAAATCGGGCTTTTTGCATTTCCTCACCTTTTTGTTAAATAAAATATTAAAGTTTGTACATGGCGATTATTTTTTTAAGAGAATATATATTTTTATGGTTTGAAAAAATATATTAAAAGGTTGTTGCGCCCTAAATACAGCTTGCATATGTGAGAAAATATTACAAATTTTATATTTTGTCTTCCTTTCGAAACATAAATTGTAAATTTTCATTGATCTATTTACTTGTGTGAATACAGAAAGTTATCTTCCATTTCCGAGATCTGTACTCCTCAAATGTTGGTGTTACGTTATTCAAACTATATTGGTATAGGTTCTTAATCATTTACCGGACACTACCGAAATAGAAGGGAGATTTGCTATGCCATAAAAGTGGGTTTAGCCTACCATTTCTTTTTTACATGTCTGTACCAAGTTAGGACCATTGTGGTCGACAACTTTTCCGGTGGTTTCTAGCCGATTTGTCTTTTGTCTAATGGACTTTGATCTCTGATCAGTAATTTTGTTATTACCCTAGTCTGATATACCTGCAATGCGCTGAGACAAATTTTCTTAAAATTGTAGTATGTGTTCATCATTACATTTTACAATAGTAACAATATTTTATACTGTTATTTAATGCTAACATGATATAAATGATGTTATAAAAATTTAAATGTTGTATTGACTATGATGCTGGTGATGAATATCGTTTCTTCTTTGCATCTCCTGTTTACATAAACTTTATTCATTTTATCCATTGATGTATTCAAGAAATGCAGAAATTAAGGAGAGGCCTTTATATAATGCTGTGTTAACTTGTACCCAGTCCCATTGCTTTCGATATTTTGAGCAACAAAATGTATTTTAATTCAAAAAATGATTGATTTAGATTTTTGTAAATTTGTTAAACTCAGTAGTATCTCCCTTATGCAAAGCTCTGTCCCTACCTGATTGTGGCTTTCAATTTAGATTTTATTGATAATTTGCTCTCTTTTACTTTCTAAACATCTTTGAGTTGATGGTCTCCAAAACGTTTAGATCTTATCTGCACTGAGGAGACATAAGTTGTCGAAATGGCCATATGAAGAAAACAAATTAACAGTAAATTCGGTATTTAGCTATTTATAAGTTGTTACATTGTTAGTTTTGTTCAATATGATGTAACTGCATGTAGTTTAATACTGATCGGAATGTTAACTTCCAATTAGAATAGATTTTTCTTATGCATACTAGTAAATGACAAAATATCGAAGTTACTGTTGATTTTGTTTCTGCATATGCGCATTTCCACAATTTATGTCTCTTCAGTATGACAACGTAACAAGCAGCAATTTTCTAAATTTTCTGACCAATTATGGCAATCAAAGTGAAAAATAACCAAGGTATACTGTTATTCACGAAGACTGACGAACACGAATTTCATATATTTTGAAGTAATTGCATAAATTCTGGGAATTATTTCTAGAAGAATTTCATATTGTGCAATGTACAGTTATAAGACATGATCGAGTTCGCAAAGCAATTTCAAGTAAAAAATCATTTCTTGTCCAATTTGTATATTTTTATACTGCTGAAAAGAACTTAAGTGTAACTTGTAAATAATTTTATGCTCTATAGTTTCCATTTTGTAACGATTTAAACATGTCTACAAATTCACAACGTCAAGATTTGCTTTATATTATATAATAAAATGTGACGCTAAAAAATTCAATCTGTATTTAAATAATCACAATAAGAAAACAACTGAACATAAAATTATTTCTAAGTTACGGAGAGAAGCTGTAAGTTGAGCCCTCTTTGGCAGTATGAAAAATTATAAAATCGGACAACAAATAAAATCTACAGACGTTTTTAAAGAGTGACGGTTTTTACCTGAAATGCACACGGAAATTTGCTTTGCGAACTCACTCATGTCATATAACTGTATATATTGTGGGGGAATATTCCGCAATGAGTTTTTTTTTCAGTGGCTTTGTATAATAAGGATGTTAGGATTTGTCTGTAATGAAGTACAAATGTAATGATGTTTTTCATTCGACATCTGTAATGAGGTTGTAATTTGCGACGCAACAAAGTTTTGTCACTCGCAATGTTGAAATTTTGGCGTAATGTAAGAGATGTATGTAACTTTTTAAGACAACGGCAGTAGAATACCGAAGGAACATGATTTAACTCAAAATAATGAAATACGGGGTAAAGTTGAAACATATTGAAATTCGATTCTTATATTTGGC